>CAUPSG010000204.1:0-84147 GCA_963513935.1 Aphrophora alni
AATGATTAATGAGGTATTTACGCTCATTACATCGTCCGTAACTGTCGATATGGCAGATTCATTCAGCTGTTTGGATAATTGCACTGAAAAGTTCATTTTGTTTTTATAAGTAAAAATGAGAACAAAACAGCAAACAAACTCTGGATTGTAGAAGATATTCAATGAAAGGACTCAAGTTTGCTTCTATAATTAATGATTAATGAGCTATTTACGCTCATTACATCGTCCGTAACTGTCGATATGGCAGATTCATTCAGCTGTTTGGATAATTGCACTGAAAAGTTCATTTTGTTTTTATAAGTAAAAATGAGAACAAAACAGCAAACAAACTCTGGATTGTAGAAGATATTCAATGAAAGGACTCAAGTTTGCTTCTATAATTAATGATTAATGAGCTATTTACGCTCATTACATCGTCCGTAACTGTCGATATGGCAGATTCATTCAGCTGTTTGGAATAATTGCACTGAAAAGTTCATTTTGTTTTTATAAGTAAAAATGAGAACAAAACAGCAAACAAACTCTGGATTGTAGAAGATATTCAATGAAAGGACTCAAGTTTGCTTCTATAATTAATGATTAATGAGCTATTTACGCTCATTACATCGTCCGTAACTGTCGATATGGCAGATTCATTCAGCTGTTTGGATAATTGTACTGAAAAGTTCATTTTGTTTTTATAAGTAAAAATGAGAACAAAAACAGCAAACAAACTCTGGATTGTAGAAGATATTCAATGAAAGGACTCAAGTTTGCTTCTATAATTAATGATTAATGAGCTATTTACGCTCATTACATCGTCCGTAACTGTCGATATGGCAGATTCATTCAGCTGTTTGGATAATTGCACTGAAAAGTTCATTTTGTTTTTATAAGTAAAAATGAGAAACAAAACAGCAAACAAACTCTGGATTGTAGAAGATATTCAATGAAAGGACTCAAGTTTGCTTCTATAATTAATGATTAATGAGCTATTTACGCTCATTACATCGTCCGTAACTGTCGATATGGCAGATTCATTCAGCTGTTTGGATAATTGCACTGAAAAGTTCATTTTGTTTTTATAAGTAAAAATGAGAACAAAACAGCAAACAAACTCTGGATTGTAGAAGATATTCAATGAAAGGACTCAAGTTTGCTTCTATAATTAATGATTAATGAGCTATTTACGCTCATTACATCGTCCGTAACTGTCGATATGGCAGATTCATTCAGCTGTTTGGATAATTGCACTGAAAAGTTCATTTTGTTTTTATAAGTAAAAATGAGAACAAAACAGCAAACAAACTCTGGATTGTAGAAGATATTCAATGAAAGGACTCAAGTTTGCTTCTATAATTAATGATTAATGAGCTATTTACGCTCATTACATCGTCCGTAACTGTCGATATGGCAGATTCATTCAGCTGTTTGGATAATTGCACTGAAAAGTTCATTTTGCTTTTATAAGTAAAAATGAGAACAAAACAGCAAACAAACTCTGGATTGTAGAAGATATTCAATGAAAGGACTCAAGTTTGCTTCTATAATTAATGATTAATGAGCTATTTACGCTCATTACATCGTCCGTAACTGTCGATATGGCAGATTCATTCAGCTGTTTGGATAATTGCACTGAAAAGTTCATTTTGCTTTTATAAGTAAAAAATGAGAACAAAACAGCAAACAAACTCTGGATTGTAGAAGATATTCAATGAAAGGACTCAAGTTTGCTTCTATAATTAATGATTAATGAGCTATTTACGCTCATTACATCGTCCGTAACTGTCGATATGGCAGATTCATTCAGCTGTTTGGATAATTGCACTGAAAAGTTCATTTTGTTTTTATAAGTAAAAATGAGAACAAAACAGCAAACAAACTCTGGATTGTAGAAGATATTCAATGAAAGGACTCAAGTTTGCTTCTATAATTAATGATTAATGAGCTATTTACGCTCATTACATCGTCCGTAACTGTCGATATGGCAGATTCATTCAGCTGTTTGGATAATTGCACTGAAAAGTTCATTTTGTTTTTATAAGTAAAAATGAGAACAAAACAGCAAACAAACTCTGGATTGTAGAAGATATTCAATGAAAGGACTCAAGTTTGCTTCTATAATTAATGATTAATGAGCTATTTACGCTCATTACATCGTCCGTAACTGTCGATATGGCAGATTCATTCAGCTGTTTGGATAATTGCACTGAAAAGTTCATTTTGTTTTTATAAGTAAAAATGAGAACAAAACAGCAAACAAACTCTGGATTGTAGAAGATATTCAATGAAAGGACTCAAGTTTGCTTCTATAATTAATGATTAATGAGGCTATTTACGCTCATTACATCGTCCGTAACTGTCGATATGGCAGATTCATTCAGCTGTTTGGATAATTGCACTGAAAAGTTCATTTTGTTTTTATAAGTAAAAATGAGAACAAAACAGCAAACAAACTCTGGATTGTAGAAGATATTCAATGAAAGGACTCAAGTTTGCTTCTATAATTAATGATTAATGAGCTATTTACGCTCATTACATCGTCCGTAACTGTCGATATGGCAGATTCATTCAGCTGTTTGGATAATTGCACTGAAAAGTTCATTTTGTTTTTATAAGTAAAAATGAGAACAAAACAGCAAACAAACTCTGGATTGTAGAAGATATTCAATGAAAGGACTCAAGTTTGCTTCTATAATTAATGATTAATGAGCTATTTACGCTCATTACATCGTCCGTAACTGTCGATATGGCAGATTCATTCAGCTGTTTGGATAATTGCACTGAAAAGTTCATTTTGTTTTTATAAGTAAAAATGAGAACAAAACAGCAAACAAACTCTGGATTGTAGAAGATATTCAATGAAAGGACTCAAGTTTGCTTCTATAATTAATGATTAATGAGCTATTTACGCTCATTACATCGTCCGTAACTGTCGATATGGCAGATTCATTCAGCTGTTTGGATAATTGCACTGAAAAGTTCATTTTGTTTTTATAAGTAAAAATGAGAACAAAACAGCAAACAAACTCTGGATTGTAGAAGATATTCAATGAAAGGACTCAAGTTTGCTTCTATAATTAATGATTAATGAGCTATTTACGCTCATTACATCGTCCGTAACTGTCGATATGGCAGATTCATTCAGCTGTTTGGATAATTGCACTGAAAAGTTCATTTTGTTTTTATAAGTAAAAATGAGAACAAAACAGCAAACAAACTCTGGATTGTAGAAGATATTCAATGAAAGGACTCAAGTTTGCTTCTATAATTAATGATTAATGAGCTATTTACGCTCATTACATCGTCCGTAACTGTCGATATGGCAGATTCATTCAGCTGTTTGGATAATTGCACTGAAAAGTTCATTTTGTTTTTATAAGTAAAAATGAGAACAAAACAGCAAACAAACTCTGGATTGTAGAAGATATTCAATGAAAGGACTCAAGTTTGCTTCTATAATTAATGATTAATGAGCTATTTACGCTCATTACATCGTCCGTAACTGTCGATATGGCAGATTCATTCAGCTGTTTGGATAATTGCACTGAAAAGTTCATTTTGTTTTTATAAGTAAAAATGAGAACAAAACAGCAAACAAACTCTGGATTGTAGAAGATATTCAATGAAAGGACTCAAGTTAGCTTCTATAATTAATGATTAATGAGCTATTTACGCTCATTACATCGTCCGTAACTGTCGATATGGCAGATTCATTCAGCTGTTTGGATAATTGCACTGAAAAGTTCATTTTGCTTTTATAAGTAAAAATGAGAACAAAACAGCAAACAAACTCTGGATTGTAGAAGATATTCAATGAAAGGACTCAAGTTTGCTTCTATAATTAATGATTAATGAGCTATTTACGCTCATTACATCGTCCGTAACTGTCGATATGGCAGATTCATTCAGCTGTTTGGATAATTGCACTGAAAAGTTCATTTTGTTTTATAAGTAAAAATGAGAACAAAACAGCAAACAAACTCTGGATTGTAGAAGATATTCAATGAAAGGACTCAAGTTTGCTTCTATAATTAATGATTAATGAGCTATTTACGCTCATTACATCGTCCGTAACTGTCGATATGGCAGATTCATTCAGCTGTTTGGATAATTGCACTGAAAAGTTCATTTTGTTTTTATAAGTAAAAATGAGAACAAAACAGCAAACAAACTCTGGATTGTAGAAGATATTCAATGAAAGGACTCAAGTTTGCTTCTATAATTAATGATTAATGAGCTATTTACGCTCATTACATCGTCCGTAACTGTCGATATGGCAGATTCATTCAGCTGTTTGGATAATTGCACTGAAAAGTTCATTTTGTTTTTATAAGTAAAAATGAGAACAAAACAGCAAACAAACTCTGGATTGTAGAAGATATTCAATGAAAGGACTCAAGTTTGCTTCTATAATTAATGATTAATGAGCTATTTACGCTCATTACATCGTCCGTAACTGTCGATATGGCAGATTCATTCAGCTGTTTGGATAATTGCACTGAAAAGTTCATTTTGTTTTTATAAGTAAAAATGAGAACAAAACAGCAAACAAACTCTGGATTGTAGAAGATATTCAATGAAAGGACTCAAGTTTGCTTCTATAATTAATGATTAATGAGCTATTTACGCTCATTACATCGTCCGTAACTGTCGATATGGCAGATTCATTCAGCTGTTTGGATAATTGCACTGAAAAGTTCATTTTGTTTTTATAAGTAAAAATGAGAACAAAACAGCAAACAAACTCTGGATTGTAGAAGATATTCAATGAAAGGACTCAAGTTTGCTTCTATAATTAATGATTAATGAGCTATTTACGCTCATTACATCGTCCGTAACTGTCGATATGGCAGATTCATTCAGCTGTTTGGATAATTGCACTGAAAAGTTCATTTTGTTTTTATAAGTAAAAATGAGAACAAAACAGCAAACAAACTCTGGATTGTAGAAGATATTCAATGAAAGGACTCAAGTTTGCTTCTATAATTAATGATTAATGAGCTATTTACGCTCATTACATCGTCCGTAACTGTCGATATGGCAGATTCATTCAGCTGTTTGGATAATTGCACTGAAAAGTTCATTTTGTTTTTATAAGTAAAAATGAGAACAAAACAGCAAACAAACTCTGGATTGTAGAAGATATTCAATGAAAGGACTCAAGTTTGCTTCTATAATTAATGATTAATGAGCTATTTACGCTCATTACATCGTCCGTAACTGTCGATATGGCAGATTCATTCAGCTGTTTGGATAATTGCACTGAAAAGTTCATTTTGTTTTTATAAGTAAAAATGAGAACAAAACAGCAAACAAACTCTGGATTGTAGAAGATATTCAATGAAAGGACTCAAGTTTGCTTCTATAATTAATGATTAATGAGCTATTTACGCTCATTACATCGTCCGTAACTGTCGATATGGCAGATTCATTCAGCTGTTTGGATAATTGCACTGAAAAGTTCATTTTGTTTTTATAAGTAAAAATGAGAACAAAACAGCAAACAAACTCTGGATTGTAGAAGATATTCAATGAAAGGACTCAAGTTTGCTTCTATAATTAATGATTAATGAGCTATTTACGCTCATTACATCGTCCGTAACTGTCGATATGGCAGATTCATTCAGCTGTTTGGATAATTGCACTGAAAAGTTCATTTTGTTTTTATAAGTAAAAATGAGAACAAAACAGCAAACAAACTCTGGATTGTAGAAGATATTCAATGAAAGGACTCAAGTTTGCTTCTATAATTAATGATTAATGAGCTATTTACGCTCATTACATCGTCCGTAACTGTCGATATGGCAGATTCATTCAGCTGTTTGGATAATTGCACTGAAAAGTTCATTTTGTTTTTATAAGTAAAAATGAGAACAAAACAGCAAACAAACTCTGGATTGTAGAAGATATTCAATGAAAGGACTCAAGTTTGCTTCTATAATTAATGATTAATGAGCTATTTACGCTCATTACATCGTCCGTAACTGTCGATATGGCAGATTCATTCAGCTGTTTGGATAATTGCACTGAAAAGTTCATTTTGTTTTTATAAGTAAAAATGAGAACAAAACAGCAAACAAACTCTGGATTGTAGAAGATATTCAATGAAAGGACTCAAGTTTGCTTCTATAATTAATGATTAATGAGCTATTTACGCTCATTACATCGTCCGTAACTGTCGATATGGCAGATTCATTCAGCTGTTTGGATAATTGCACTGAAAAGTTCATTTTGTTTTTATAAGTAAAAATGAGAACAAAACAGCAAACAAACTCTGGATTGTAGAAGATATTCAATGAAAGGACTCAAGTTTGCTTCTATAATTAATGATTAATGAGCTATTTACGCTCATTACATCGTCCGTAACTGTCGATATGGCAGATTCATTCAGCTGTTTGGATAATTGCACTGAAAAGTTCATTTTGTTTTTATAAGTAAAAATGAGAACACAACAGCAAACAAACTCTGGATTGTAGAAGATATTCAATGAAAGGACTCAAGTTTGCTTCTATAATTAATGATTAATGAGCTATTTACGCTCATTACATCGTCCGTAACTGTCGATATGGCAGATTCATTCAGCTGTTTGGATAATTGCACTGAAAAGTTCATTTTGTTTTTATAAGTAAAAATGAGAACAAAACAGCAAACAAACTCTGGATTGTAGAAGATATTCAATGAAAGGACTCAAGTTTGCTTCTATAATTAATGATTAATGAGCTATTTACGCTCATTACATCGTCCGTAACTGTCGATATGGCAGATTCATTCAGCTGTTTGGATAATTGCACTGAAAAGTTCATTTTGTTTTTATAAGTAAAAATGAGAACAAAACAGCAAACAAACTCTGGATTGTAGAAGATATTCAATGAAAGGACTCAAGTTTGCTTCTATAATTAATGATTAATGAGCTATTTACGCTCATTACATCGTCCGTAACTGTCGATATGGCAGATTCATTCAGCTGTTTGGATAATTGCACTGAAAAGTTCATTTTGTTTTTATAAGTAAAAATGAGAACAAAACAGCAAACAAACTCTGGATTGTAGAAGATATTCAATGAAAGGACTCAAGTTTGCTTCTATAATTAATGATTAATGAGCTATTTACGCTCATTACATCGTCCGTAACTGTCGATATGGCAGATTCATTCAGCTGTTTGGATAATTGCACTGAAAAGTTCATTTTGTTTTTATAAGTAAAAATGAGAACAAAACAGCAAACAAACTCTGGATTGTAGAAGATATTCAATGAAAGGACTCAAGTTTGCTTCTATAATTAATGATTAATGAGCTATTTACGCTCATTACATCGTCCGTAACTGTCGATATGGCAGATTCATTCAGCTGTTTGGATAATTGCACTGAAAAGTTCATTTTGTTTTTATAAGTAAAAATGAGAACAAAACAGCAAACAAACTCTGTATTGTAGAAGATATTCAATGAAAGGACTCAAGTTTGCTTCTATAATTAATGATTAATGAGCTATTTACGCTCATTACATCGTCCGTTACTGTCGATATGGCAGATTCATTCAGCTGTTTGGATAATTGCACTGAAAAGTTCATTTTGTTTTTATAAGTAAAAATGAGAACAAAACAGCAAACAAACTCTGGATTGTAGAAGATATTCAATGAAAGGACTCAAGTTTGCTTCTATAATTAATGATTAATGAGCTATTTACGCTCATTACATCGTCCGTTACTGTCGATATGGCAGATTCATTCAGCTGTTTGGATAATTGCACTGAAAAGTTCATTTTGTTTTTATAAGTAAAAATGAGAACAAAACAGCAAACAAACTCTGGATTGTAGAAGATATTCAATGAAAGGACTCAAGTTTGCTTCTATAATTAATGATTAATGAGCTATTTACGCTCATTACATCGTCCGTAACTGTCGATATGGCAGATTCATTCAGCTGTTTGGATAATTGCACTGAAAAGTTCATTTTGTTTTTATAAGTAAAAATGAGAACAAAACAGCAAACAAACTCTGGATTGTAGAAGATATTCAATGAAAGGACTCAAGTTTGCTTCTATAATTAATGATTAATGAGCTATTTACGCTCATTACATCGTCCGTAACTGTCGATATGGCAGATTCATTCAGCTGTTTGGATAATTGCACTGAAAAGTTCATTTTGTTTTTATAAGTAAAAATGAGAACAAAACAGCAAACAAACTCTGGATTGTAGAAGATATTCAATGAAAGGACTCAAGTTTGCTTCTATAATTAATGATTAATGAGCTATTTACGCTCATTACATCGTCCGTAACTGTCGATATGGCAGATTCATTCAGCTGTTTGGATAATTGCACTGAAAAGTTCATTTTGTTTTTATAAGTAAAAATGAGAACAAAACAGCAAACAAACTCCGGATTGTAGAAGATATTCAATGAAAGGACTCAAGTTTGCTTCTATAATTAATGATTAATGAGCTATTTACGCTCATTACATCGTCCGTAACTGTCGATATGGCAGATTCATTCAGCTGTTTGGATAATTGCACTGAAAAGTTCATTTTGCTTTTATAAGTAAAAATGAGAACAAAACAGCAAACAAACTCTGGATTGTAGAAGATATTCAATGAAAGGACTCAAGTTTGCTTCTATAATTAATGATTAATGAGCTATTTACGCTCATTACATCGTCCGTAACTGTCGATATGGCAGATTCATTCAGCTGTTTGGATAATTGCACTGAAAAGTTCATTTTGTTTTTATAAGTAAAAATGAGAACAAAACAGCAAACAAACTCTGGATTGTAGAAGATATTCAATGAAAGGACTCAAGTTTGCTTCTATAATTAATGATTAATGAGCTATTTACGCTCATTACATCGTCCGTTACTGTCGATATGGCAGATTAATTCAGATGTTTGGATAATTGCACTGAAAAGTTCATTTTGCTTTTATAAGTAAAAATGAGAACAAAACAGCAAACAAACTCTGGATTGTAGAAGATATTCAATGAAAGGATTCAAGTTTGCTTCTATAATTAATGATTAATGAGCTATTTACGCTCATTACATCGTCCGTAACTGTCGATATGGCACATTCATTCAGATGTTTGGATAATTGCACTGAAAAGTTCATTTTGCTTTTATAAGTAAAAATGAGAACAAAACAGCAAACAAACTCTGGATTGTAGAAGATATTCAATGAAAGGATTCAAGTTTGCTTCTATAATTAATGATTAATGAGCTATTTACGCTCATTACATCGTCCGTAACTGTCGATATGGCAGATTCATTCAGCTGTTTGGATAATTGCACTGAAAAGTTCATTTTGTTTTTATAAGTAAAAATGAGAACAAAACAGCAAACAAACTCTGGATTGTAGAAGATATTCAATGAAAGGACTCAAGTTTGCTTCTATAATTTAATATTAATGAGCTATTTACGCTCATTACATCGTCCGTTACTGTCGATATGGCAGATTAATTCAGATGTTTGGATAATTGCACTGAAAAGTTCATTTTGTTTTTATAAGTAAAAATGAGAACAAAACAGCAAACAAACTCTGGATTGTAGAAGATATTCAATGAAAGGACTCAAGTTTGCTTCTATAATTAATGATTAATGAGCTATTTACGCTCATTACATCGTCCGTAACAGTCGATATGGCACATTCATTCAGCTGTTTGGATAATTGCACTGAAAAGTTCATTTTGTTTTTATAAGTAAAAATGAGAACAAAACAGCAAACAAACTCTGGATTGTAGAAGATATTCAATGAAAGGATTCAAGTTTGCTTCTATAATTAATGATTAATGAGCTATTTACGCTCATTACATCGTCCGTAACTGTCGATATGGCAGATTCATTCAGCTGTTTGGATAATTGCACTGAAAAGTTCATTTTGTTTTTATAAGTAAAAATGAGAACAAAACAGCAAACAAACTCTGGATTGTAGAAGATATTCAATGAAAGGACTCAAGTTTGCTTCTATAATTAATGATTAATGAGCTATTTACGCTCATTACATCGTCCGTTACTGTCGATATGGCAGATTAATTCAGATGTTTGGATAATTGCACTGAAAAGTTCATTTTGTTTTTATAAGTAAAAATGAGAACAAAACAGCAAACAAACTCTGGATTGTAGAAGATATTCAATGAAAGGACTCAAGTTTGCTTCTATAATTTAATATTAATGAGCTATTTACGCTCATTACATCGTCCGTAACTGTCGATATGGCAGATTCATTCAGCTGTTTGGATAATTGCACTGAAAAGTTCATTTTGCTTTTATAAGTAAAAATGAGAACAAAACAGCAAACAAACTCTGGATTGTAGAAGATATTCAATGAAAGGATTCAAGTTTGCTTCTATAATTAATGATTAATGAGCTATTTACGCTCATTACATCGTCCGTAACAGTCGATATGGCACATTCATTCAGCTGTTTGGATAATTGCACTGAAAAGTTCATTTTGTTTTTATAAGTAAAAATGAGAACAAAACAGCAAACAAACTCTGGATTGTAGAAGATATTCAATGAAAGGACTCAAGTTTGCTTCTATAATTAATGATTAATGAGCTATTTACGCTCATTACATCGTCCGTTACTGTCGATATGGCAGATTAATTCAGATGTTTGGATAATTGCACTGAAAAGTTCATTTTGTTTTTATAAGTAAAAATGAGAACAAAACAGCAAACAAACTCTGGATTGTAGAAGATATTCAATGAAAGGACTCAAGTTTGCTTCTATAATTTAATATTAATGAGCTATTTACGCTCATTACATCGTCCGTAACTGTCGATATGGCAGATTCATTCAGCTGTTTGATAATTGCACTGAAAAGTTCATTTTGCTTTTATAAGTAAAAATGAGAACAAAACAGCAAACAAACTCTGGATTGTAGAAGATATTCAATGAAAGGATTCAAGTTTGCTTCTATAATTAATGATTAATGAGCTATTTACGCTCATTACATCGTCCGTAACAGTCGATATGGCACATTCATTCAGCTGTTTGGATAATTGCACTGAAAAGTTCATTTTGTTTTTATAAGTAAAAATGAGAACAAAACAGCAAACAAACTCTGGATTGTAGAAGATATTCAATGAAAGGACTCAAGTTTGCTTCTATAATTAATGATTAATGAGCTATTTACGCTCATTACATCGTCCGTTACTGTCGATATGGCAGATTAATTCAGATGTTTGGATAATTGCACTGAAAAGTTCATTTTGTTTTTATAAGTAAAAATGAGAACAAAACAGCAAACAAACTCTGGATTGTAGAAGATATTCAATGAAAGGACTCAAGTTTGCTTCTATAATTTAATATTAATGAGCTATTTACGCTCATTACATCGTCCGTAACTGTCGATATGGCAGATTCATTCAGCTGTTTGGATAATTGCACTGAAAAGTTCATTTTGCTTTTATAAGTAAAAATGAGAACAAAACAGCAAACAAACTCTGGATTGTAGAAGATATTCAATGAAAGGATTCAAGTTTGATTCTATAATTAATGATTAATGAGCTATTTACGCTCATTACATCGTCCGTAACTGTCGATATGGCACATTCATTCAGCTGTTTGGATAATTGCACTGAAAAGTTCATTTTGCTTTTATAAGTAAAAATGAGAACAAAACAGCAAACAAACTCTGGATTGTAGAAGATATTCAATGAAAGGACTCAAGTTTGCTTCTATAATTAATGATTAATGAGCTATTTACGCTCATTACATCGTCCGTAACTGTCGATATGGCAGATTCATTCAGATGTTTGGATAATTGCACTGAAAAGTTCATTTTGTTTTTATAAGTAAAAATGAGAACAAAACAGCAAACAAACTCTGGATTGTAGAAGATATTCAATGAAAGGACTCAAGTTTGCTTCTATAATTTAATATTAATGAGCTATTTACGCTCATTACATCGTCCGTAACTGTCGATATGGCAGATTCATTCAGCTGTTTGGATAATTGCACTGAAAAGTTCATTTTGCTTTTATAAGTAAAAATGAGAACAAAACAGCAAACAAACTCTGGATTGTAGAAGATATTCAATGAAAGGATTCAAGTTTGCTTCTATAATTAATGATTAATGAGCTATTTACGCTCATTACATCGTCCGTAACTGTCGATATGGCACATTCATTCAGCTGTTTGGATAATTACACTGAAAAGTTCATTTTGCTTTTATAAGTAAAAATGAGAACAAAACAGCAAACAAACTCTGGATTGTAGAAGATATTCAATGAAAGGATTCAAGTTTGCTTCTATAATTAATGATTAATGAGCTATTTACGCCCATTACATCGTCCGTAACAGTCGATATGGCACATTCATTCAGCTGTTTGGATAATTGCACTGAAAAGTTCATTTTGTTTTTATAAGTAAAAATGAGAACAAAACAGCAAACAAACTCTGGATTGTAGAAGATATTCAATGAAAGGACTCAAGTTTGCTTCTATAATTAATGATTAATGAGCTATTTACGCTCATTACATCGTCCGTAACTGTCGATATGGCAGATTAATTCAGATGTTTGGATAATTGCACTGAAAAGTTCATTTTGTTTTTATAAGTAAAAATGAGAACAAAACAGCAAACAAACTCTGGATTGTAGAAGATATTCAATGAAAGGATTCAAGTTTGCTTCTATAATTAATGATTGATGAGCTATTTACGCTCATTACATCCTCCGTAACTGTCGATATGGCACATTCATTCAGCTGTTTGGATAATTGCACTGAAAAGTTCATTTTGTTTTTATAAGTAAAAATGAGAACAAAACAGCAAACAAACTCTGGATTGTAGAAGATATTCAATGAAAGGACTCAAGTTTGCTTCTATAATTAATGATTAATGAGCTATTTACGCTCATTACATCGTCCGTAACTGTCGATATGGCACATTCATTCAGCTGTTTGGATAATTGCACTGAAAAGTTCATTTTGTTTTTATAAGTAAAAATGAGAACAAAACAGCAAACAAACTCTGGATTGTAGAAGATATTCAATGAAAGGACTCAAGTTTGCTTCTATAATTAATGATTAATGAGCTATTTACGCTCATTACATCGTCCGTTACTGTCGATATGGCAGATTCATTCAGCTGTTTGGATAATTGCACTGAAAAGTTCATTTTGTTTTTATAAGTAAAAATGAGAACAAAACAGCAAACAAACTCTGGATTGTAGAAGATATTCAATGAAAGGACTCAAGTTTGCTTCTATAATTAATGATTAATGAGCTATTTACGCTCATTACATCGTCTGTTACTGTCGATATGGCAGATTCATTCAGCTGTTTGGATAATTGCTTTGAAAAGTTCATTTTGTTTTTATAAGTAAAAATGAGAACAAAACAGCAAACAAACTCTGGATTGTAGAAGATATTCAATGAAAGGACTCAAGTTTGCTTCTATAATTAATGATTAATGAGCTATTTACGCTCATTACATCGTCCGTAACTGTCGATATGGCACATTCATTCAACTGTTTGGATAATTGCACTGAAAAGTTCATTTTGTTTTTATAAGTAAAAATGAGAACAAAACAGCAAACAAACTCTGGATTGTAGAAGATATTCAATGAAAGGACTCAAGTTTGCTTCTATAATTAATGATTAATGAGCTATTTACGCTCATTACATCGTCCGTTACTGTCGATATGGCAGATTCATTCAGCTGTTTGGATAATTGCACTGAAAAGTTCATTTTGTTTTTATAAGTAAAAATGAGAACAAAACAGCAAACAAACTCTGGATTGTAGAAGATATTCAATGAAAGGACTCAAGTTTGCTTCTATAATTAATGATTAATGAGCTATTTACGCTCATTACATCGTCCGTAACTGTCGATATGGCACATTCATTCAGCTGTTTGGATAATTGCACTGAAAAGTTCATTTTGTTTTTATAAGTAAAAATGAGAACAAAACAGCAAACAAACTCTGGATTGTAGCCGGCCAAACGTAAGCTGGCACTTGGGCTTGGCGAGCCGAGGCGACGGACCCTTGGCGAGGGGAGGGTGGAGGTGCAGGTAAAATCCTTTCAGAATACATTGACCCACCCGCGTCCGGTGACTCACGGGGGTGATGACCTCATGACTAATAGTTTACACCCTAGTTGTGTTCAGTTGTGGCTTATCCGAGTGAGTGGTTACATGCGTCTTTAGTAGTCAGGTGTCGTGAAAGTCATTATTACTTATTTCAGTTAGTTATTATTTTTAATTGTTGTTATAAAGAGATTAGGCCGAAAGGCCGCTTTGTTTATTGATAAAATTGGTTTGTGATATATGTCAGATCTTTTTAGCAATATACAAGCGGCTGCCAATAAATGTTCAAATATTTAATATGGGAGTCAGAAAACTACAGTTATCCAGAAGTAAGACAGAGGTAAGCTAAGTAGAAAAGGGAGTTTTAATACGTATATATGTTATTTGCTATGAGTTACATTTATATGCTAATTATTTACTTATTTATTATAAATAAGTAAATTTTATTATAAATAATTTATTATAATTATTTATTTACTTATTTATATGCTGAATAGAACAGCTTACTTACGGGCCGATGGTTATGCCCAGCGTTAATTTGGCCGTCGATATTTTCAGAACGACGAATACAGGTTTTCTACCTAGGAGCCAAGTGCCAGCTTACGTTTGGCCGGCTATATAATTAATGATTAATGAGCTATTTACACTCATTACATCGTCCGTAACTGTCGATATGGCAGATTCATTCAGCTGTTTGGATAATTGCACTGAAAAGTTCATTTTGTTTTTATAAGTAAAAATGAGAACAAAACAGCAAACAAACTCTGGATTGTAGAAGATATTCAATGAAAGGATTCAAGTTTGCTTCTATAATTAATGATTAATGAGCTATTTACGCTCATTACATCGTCCGTAACTGTCGATATGGCAGATTCATTCAGCTGTTTGGATAATTGCACTGAAAAGTTCATTTTGTTTTTATAAGTAAAAATGAGAACAAAACAGCAAACAAACTCTGGATTGTAGAAGATATTCAATGAAAGGATTCAAGTTTGCTTCTATAATTAATGATTAATGAGCTATTTACGCTCATTACATCGTCCGTAACTGTCGATATGGCAGATTCATTCAGCTGTTTGGATAATTGCACTGAAAAGTTCATTTTGTTTTTATAAGTAAAAATGAGAACAAAACAGCAAACAAACTCTGGATTGTAGAAGATATTCAATGAAAGGATTCAAGTTTGCTTCTATAATTAATGATTAATGAGCTATTTACGCTCATTACATCGTCCGTAACTGTCGATATGGCAGATTCATTCAGCTGTTTGGATAATTGAAACTCAGCTGTGAATGAAATGTATTTAATCTTTCAACATCAAAATGTTTACTACAATAATTATTATCATTACGATTGATTACAATGAAAAGAAAAATTTTCAATAAGTAGATTAAACTAAATTGAGAGAATTTTTTTGCATCATTTCATATTAAGTAACAACATTTTTAATACAGTTAAAAAGACAACGACTCATGCTAACACACACGGTACATTTCTGGGTTGTTAGAAAATTACGATTTTCTCACAAGCAGTTCTAACAATTCCGATTATTTTTGTCCAACAAAAATTAAAAGTAAGACAGAATATAGTTGATTTAATCACTGAAAATCAGTTTTGGAGATAAATTTTTGATTAAAAAGCAAAGTTAAATTCGTTAGTCCACTAAGAAAGCTTTAAAGGTGCGTCGTATCTAATTCATTTCAAATAATTATGGGGGGGGGAACAATTGGAGACTATATTTAATAGAATACAACTTTCACATAAATTCTCGCAGACAGTATGATTATTTATTCAACGACATAGTCGCCTTAATCAGTGATGCACGAGTTACAATAACTAAACTATAATTTGAAGATGACAAGTCGTCGCTGAAACGTGTTTGAATAAACGTACTATTTGTAAGAATTCGTTTTTGTTTGTTGCCTTCACTATAGAAACAAAATTGTATTATTTTCTGAACAAAACACACACAAAATAATTACAGTACAGGGTGTTGCAAAATTGTGTTTCCAAATTTAAGGAAGTGGTTTTCCACATAGAATATTAAAAAACAGTTTTTTTTTCTCTTTTTTTTTCACAAAATATTTTTTTTATCTTTAGAACGGTTCGAAGGATTGAATTAAAACTTGGCATGGTACCTAATAAGGTTAAAGCACTATTTTTTAAAAAGGTAACCAAATAATTTAGTATGAAAAATTTCAAGGACGTTTTTATAGCTCTGTGTCAAAACAACCGGACTAACGAATACAGTAGAACAGCTCCCGTTAGTTTGAAGGTCACGTAATCTATGGTAATAACGCAGAGGCATTTTCTCCTGAAATTTAGAAAAATATCGAAATGTTTTTGCCCCATATCTCGAGTGTTTTCAACTTGTAACACACTAAATTAGATCAGAAGTTGCACATTTCAATTCTACATGTAATTATATCAACACCTCCTCTCTACGGTGACAAATAACGAAGTTATTGTTTAAAATGTAATTTAGAACCCTATAATATAGTTACGACACCGGCAGGGCCGAATCACCGACAAGAGCGTACCAAGCGGTGGCTCCATATATGTACAGATTTGAGGCCCGTAGGGCCTAGCGTCCGTCAAGAAAGAAATTGAGACAATTACGAGATTCAGAAAACCTGTGTAACAACTATTTTAAGCTTACCCTACTGGATAAGACACCTTCATCTACCAATACTACTTCATATTACCTACAAAGCTCAAGAAACCAACTGTTGGGCGTTACATTGTGAGATAGGGTTGGGTAATTACCATGATGGCGCCATCATTACAAACTTTGATTACGTACATATTAGAAACAACGTTTAGTTGGAAAACAAATAGAAGAATTTATTCGTATAGAAAGAGACGATAGTTTAAATTCAGCTATGAAGTCGGAAGCTCCACTTTGATTACATATATCCCCCGCAAAGTGTTTTTATTAACAATAACTTCTAAGCAAAGTACTTTAACTCGCATAAAACAAAACAATATCATTGCACAAATAAAGAATAGAGGGACTCGACGTTTCAGACTAGATTTGGATTTAATAATCTTTTTGCTATGAACAATTTATTTAAAACTTTATTCGCAGATCACGGAATGGACTTTATTTTTATTTATTCACTGAATATTGATATAATGCAAGCGGACATTTACCATCATTTCTGTTGTATACAGAGTGTCCAAAAAGTACCAGAACGGCGTTATATTTTTTGAACCATTGCAGATTAAGCAATAAAACTTATTTTATAAAGTATGTATTGCCTTGGACTGTTTAATATATAATATAGTTAATTACCTTAGAGGTTGTCCTCAGTCCGTATTATAGTTATGGCTACAGCGCTGTTTTAAAAAATAAAATTAAATAAACACAGCAAACATGTCTACATTTCATTTCAACTAAACTTAATTATCAGTATCATACTGATAACTGCTGTATACATCCAGTACCATACCTGCAGCTGGACAAGTAAGACCTTATAATGTGGCCACAAACAATTTTATTATTTATGTACGACGAGTCATATTCTGATTTTATATTGTGTTAGTGTAGTGTTGTGTTACGTGTTTATGTGTTAGTGCGGGCCTGACGAAGCCGACAGTGTTCGGCGAAACAGCGCTGTAGCCGTAACTATAATACGGACTGAGGACAACCTCTAAGGTAATTAACTATATAATAAAACTTAGCACAACAATACTATATCTGAAAAATCTACTTTTTGAAGTAACTATCAATTTTTCATCACTTCTACACTTTTATTCATCTAGTCTTGAAATAGATTTTCATTTCTCTCATCAGGTCTCTCTTGACCAACTCTCGTTCTCTTCCGATTCTGACGCTATTACAATATTCGCGGGTTAGGGGTCCCTATTTTATGGCGGTATGTTCGAGCTAGTTTTTTTTTTTACCTTCACACAACAAAATAATAATACAAAACACAGCGTTTCGAGAGTACTAATCAACACCCATTAACAAGCGAAAAAAGTTGAAAAAAAAACCTAGTAGTCTATAACTAGTGATCTATAGGCCCGAATAATCAAAATAACGAAAACTAATAAAAAAAACACCACAAGTCACAGACTTACAATACATATGGAACGCAAACAACTAACTAATCAGGATTTTTTGCCAACGGTGTGTTAAGCTTACGGTTTATCGGAGTAAACAACCAATTGTCATAGATACAATCTTGTTGAGCACTGTGGTGAAATTCGCAATAATAATTTGAATTTGCCCCTAACCACAATCACTGGAACTTAATAAAACACAATTATCTGATTGATTGTTCTTTATTAATTATATCCACTTAATGCCCTGATGTACATTTCGATAACATGGTTATCATCATCGGAGGGTCTTGCTTATAAACTAAATCTAACCTTACATATCTATTACTTGTATTATTGTATTATTGTATACCAAAATTGAAATACACCACAAGCAGCATAAATTAACTTCCCTAGAGCCAAAATCACGTCTTCAAGGTTATATTAATCGAAACTATTGAAGGCGTTTTATTTCATTTTTATTTGCTAATTTTGAAGCGTAATATTGTTTTTACTTACGATTTTTTACAGATTGTATTTTCGCTAAAGTTTGAGCGAAATCTGTAGCGATGATTTTGATAAATTACGTCTTTAACCGCCCAATGAGACCGATGTTTGATTGCAGTTTCGTTTGGGTTTTCAGCGGCTAAAATTGAGCCAATTTTAAACACGAATCGTAATTTAAGGTTGTAATTTTTATGACAAGTAGTTTGAATTATCGAAAAAAAATTGATTAAAATCTGTTAACACCGTTTGGGCTGTAAAGCATTGCACAAACAACAGACAGACCGAGATCATTCCAAAAACCTCTTTTATTGGAGACCTTGAAACTGATATACCCGCAAAATACTCAAAGTCGATTTGTTGACCCCCATCACATAACTTTCTCTACACTGCGTTCCTTAATTCACAAATCAAATTTCTTTTTAGTTTTAAGACGTAAATACATCATCGTCATCACAACATGTTCTGCAATGAAAACCTAGTAAAACTGTATTAAACAAGCATCCCGCGTACCCGGGTAAAAAATTTTTAAAAAGTTCATTAATCTTAAGGCGAAATTGATTTAATAAAAATGTTCAAAGTTGATCATCTGCCATTTCACGTGATCGATTACAATAAGTCTTTGACACAGTTGCCTCATGCGTTCACGTGTTGCGATCATCAGCTTCTGCTCTTTCTCGAGCAGTAAGTTTTCGACCTATTACTGTAAGACTGGGATGTAAAGGCATCAAACAATATGTAAACAATCTCAAGACAACCCCGTAAAATAAGATCTTGTGCACTTAAAATAAGATCTTTCACAAAACAAAAAAGAAATATAACGTAAAATTAAGTAAAACTTGCTAACATTTACAGTGTAATGATAAAATAATCAACTTAAAAATGGCTGAGTTTAAACACACTTAAATGTATTTAATTTCCAACAGCTGATATATTTGTTTTTTTAATTTACAATTATTTGTTTACTTTTTATATATCGATATAGTTTCAATATGGAGATTTCTGAAACTTCAGAAACCTATATCTCAGGAACCACTTGACTTGTATACTTGAAACTTCGGTTTTAGCAGTTTCTCACTAAGGTCTATGATTGTGCAAAATTTCAAGTTCCTAGCCTATACAGTTTTCGAGTTGAAAAATCAAACGGACAGACTTAGCGTTTTATTAATATGATATAAATGTTTATAAAAATAAATAAAACAAATCAAAGTATCAGTAACAAAAACCGTTGTATTGTGTTAATGACCAATCATACGCAATAAACACTCATCTAACTTGCTGCATTACAGCTCATGTCATATTGTATGATTACGTAATCCTCCATCTTAAGCGTTAGGTTAATGTAACTTATGTATCCGTCGCACATAACTGTCCACAAATATGGCACTAACTTTCTCACATACACAAAACCAAATGAACAAGTTCATGGGCGCCATCATGATACTTACCTAAACCCATTGTACAACGTAATAGCAGATCCTCTAAATGTAATGCCCAAAAGTTCCCTTCTAGGACCTTGTAGGAAGTGTTAAATACTATTGTTACATCGAGGAGCCTTATCCAGTTGGGTATGTTTGTTTAAAACCGTCGTTACACAGGATTTCTGAACCTCACACTATTATCAAACTGGGAATGTGGGTGAACTAAGTATTGCTTCACGTACACAAGCGCAGAGGATTAGGGTGTCCGGTGTTCTACCTCCAAGCCACCCGTATGAGTCATCTACTGGGCTTCACTTCAATTAAACGGTTCATTGTTTCAGTTTTATTCAGATATAAAGTTTAAAAATCTGAAATACCACCTATGCCAGATAGTCTCCTCCCCCTTCTGTGATTTTAACCAATGACAGAAGAGGGCGGAGCCTACAAGTAGAGGAGAGAGGAGGTTACAATAATTCTTAAATTACATTTGAGAGTGGAGTACATACGTGGTTAATTAACATGCCTCCTATGCCAGATAGTCTCCTCCCCTTTCTGTGATTTTAACCAATGACAGAAGAGGGCGGAGCCTACAAGTAGAGGAGAGAGGAGGTTACAATAATTCTTAAATTACGTTTGAGAATGGAGTACATACGTGGTTAATTAACATGCCTCCTATGCCAGATAGTCTCCTCCCTCTTCTGTGATTTCAACCAATGACAGAAGAGGGTGGAGCCTACAAGTAGAGGAGAGAGGAGGTTACAATAATTCTTAAATTACGTTTGAGAATGGAGTACATACGTGGCAGCAGAAATTTAGACAATGCTACGAATGTCAAAAAAAATTAATTAGATAACTCATCACTATATATTTAAAGTTTAAACCTATTCAGATATATAGTTTAACAATCTATAATCTAACCTTATTGGAATAAAACTGAAAGATTGAACTGTTTAATTAACATACCGCCTATGCCAGATAGTCTCCCCCCCCTTCGGTGATTTTAACCAATGACAGAAGAGGGTGAGCCTACAAGTAGAGGAGAGAGGAGGTTACAATAATTCTTAAATTACGTTTGAGAATGGAGTACATACGTGGTTAATTAACATGCCTCCTATGCCAGATAGTCTCCTCCCCTTTCTGTGATTTCAACCAACGACAGAAGAGGGCGGAGCCTACAAGTAGAGGAGAGAGGAGGTTACAATAATTCTTAAATTACGTTTGAGAATGGAGTACATACGTGGTTAATTAACATGCCTCCTATGCCAGATAGTATCCTCCCCTTTCTGTGATTTTAACCAATGACAGAAGAGGGCGGAGCCTACAAGTAGAGGAGAGAGGAGGTTACAATAATTCTTAAATTACATGTGAGAATGGAGTACATACGTGGCAGCAGAAATTTAGACAATGCTACGAATGTCAAAAAAAATTAATTAGATAACTCATCACTATATATTTAAAGTTTAAATCTATTCAGATATATAGTTTAACAATCTATAATCTAACCTTATTGGAATAAAACTGAAAGATTGAACTGTTTAATTAACATACCGCCTATGCCAGATAGTCTCCCCCCCTTCGGTGATTTTAACCAATGACAGAAGAGGGCGGAGCCTACAAGTAGAGGAGAGAGGAGGTTATAATAATTCTTAAATTACATTTGAGAATGGAGTACATACGTGGCAGCAGAAATTTAGACAATGCTAAGAATGCCAAATATATATATATATAATTAAATAACTCACTACTATTTATTATAGTTTAAATTTATTCAGATATAAAGTTCAACAATCTATAATCTAACCTTATTGGAATAAAACTGAAACAATGAATGTTTAATTAACATACCGCCTATACCAAATGATCCCCCCCTTCTGTGATTTTAACCAATGACAGAAGAGGGAGGAGCCTAAAAGTAGAGGAGAGAGGAGGTTACAAGAATACTTAACGTGTCAGCAGAAGTTTAATGAATGTAATCAAAATAACTTAACCTAGTCAAACAACAAATGTAAATAACTCACCACTATTCTGAGTAGCCTTAGCTTGTTGTTCTTCAGTAGGTAGAATCAATAACGGCGGTGGTTCACTGTCCATGAGAGTACTACCGGAAGTAGACGTTCTATCGACAGATTGCGAAAACACGATCGTACCATATCCGTTATCATCGGTCCGACCGTCATTCCGTTCCTCACCATCTAACCTAAACACACGTTTAGTCTCTAACTCTTTCTTCTGGGAATCCAATCTATGCACTGGTATCACAAGACTCCCGTCACTTAAATGTATCAAATTATTACCACTACCGACAGGAAACACCAAATTCCCTTGAGAACCGCTCTGAACGATACCTACATTGCCTAAACTTTCTAAAAGTACACCTTGGTTCGAACCGCTCTGACATATCCGGATAAAATTTCCAGAATTCTGATTTTGAACAACGAATTTTCTTCCTTGTTTTCCTCCTTCTTGATCGAAATTCTGTTGAAACGCTAAATCCGTTTTACATCCTACTTTAACGTTGGGGTTTTTCAGTTGATCACCAATTTTCGTTGAATTAAGTTGACTACTAGGATCCAATACAATTTCCTTCCGGGCGGACGTTGAAGGGTTATCTACGGCTTTGTCTTGTTTTATTATAAACGATCCTAAATTAAAAGTCTTAACATTGTTTGTCTCACTCTTTCCTTTCTCTACATTTCCAGGGAGTATTATTTTAGTCTCGATGTTTTTCTGGACGTTTATATCTAAAGCTTTGGAGTTATCTATGATACGTACTGTAGCTTTATTATTTGCGTTGATGATTCCATTATCTATTAAAGTTTGGATAAGGAGGCGGGCGCTTGGTGTTGACGTTATGTTGACTTCTTCATTTGATGTTTCGCTTTTTGAACTGGTGCTTTCATCTGAAGTGTTTTCATTGTCTGCCCTTGCGCCTGTAAACAAAAATATTCAAATGAGACGAATTGAATATATAAAATTACATTAACATTATAGTTTGACAAAAATCTATCTAATGAAGGTCACGGATGGAAGGAATGTTCTCTCGCGATTGGGAGTGCTTTATCATGGACAAACTACTCTCGCATTATAGTGGTTCATCCCTAATTGTACTAACCATTCAAAAACATTTAGAATTAAAATCAATGAACCTTCTCGATGACAGTGTATTGTATTCGTGAAATTCTTATACAGTCTCAAAACGTACCAAAACACCGTTATCTTTTTTTGAACCATTTCAGATTAAGCAACAAAAACTTAGTACATCAATACTATACCTTTGAAGCGACCTTATGGAGACGCAGGGAATCAGAAGAAAATCTTAAATGAGAGCATAGGTCAAACTTTACATAATATTAACGGTCTCTCTTAGGAGAATACAATGCAGCAAATCCGACCTCAAAAGGTTCACCCTATCCAAAATGGCGGCAGTTTAAGGTTACAATGTTGAGCTTGTTGTAAATGGTTTAATTTTTTCACTTGGTATGAGATACATAAGTAAAACCCCGACAATCCATACTGAAAGTAAAGAGATATTTTTTCTGGATAGTGAGTGAAGTTCACCTACACTGGGAACGGTCTACGACGAGGACTCGCAGAAAAAAAAAGTAGCTTTTACTTGAAGTTGAAGTAACTTGCTTCAAAAAGTAGATTTTAAGGTATAGTATTGATGTGCTAAGTTTTATTTGTTAATCTGCAATGGTTCAAAAAAGATAACGCATTTCTGATTATTTTTGGACACCCTGTAAGGCAGTCTGAGGATGTCAGTGTTTAGATTAAACATGTTGAAGAATTAAGAAGTAGTGCACTGCTTTACGATTGAAACATGTATGACCGCTATTGTATTCGATAAGTACAAAAGTTACGAAAAGCCCTTAAAGTATTAACCCCTCTATTTGTCAATATATCAGTTACTTCTACATTTTCATATAGGAACTCTATCTGTATTAGTTGATTTTTAAGGGCGACCCATTGCTTTCATTTCCACCGCCCAGTCATTCAAGGTAACCCTACAAGATGTTAACTTAGAGATAGACTACCTACGTGGTGGGGTTTTTTAAAGCGCGTCCTATACTGCGTTGTACTATAGTAACTGATTTAGTTTTCTCTAGTTCAAGCACACAAAAAGCCTTCTCAACGCTACTATTACCCATTTTAAAATAAACAAAATCAAGGGTAGTCTTGCAAGAATGTTCCACGTTAAAATGAAACTTTGGTTTATTATTTGCCCAGTAATGCCAACATGACCGGTATAAATTATGTAGTTTCAATTTTATTGATTTTTGAATAACCTTGTACGTTATATTTATAAAGTGTATTGCCAACATTATTTTTATCCAGAAAAATAATTATTAATTTCTCAAATATCTTGCCATTTTTTAGTCCTGTCACATGGAAAAAAAAAAAAAAAAAAAAATCAAAATGTTGCTTTTTAAACTTTTATTTTGTTTATACAATACAGTCTATCCATATTTCAATTTTAAATTCGATTCAACTGTTTTAGGTGCGGAAAATGGAACTCTGTCAACACCCTTAAACCTTGTATATTCACAAATTAGAGAAGTTATAATTCGTAATGATATCGAAAAATACCGAAGAATAAAAAAGACTTTAACAACAATGCATTTTATCCAAAATCGCCGTAAAAAATACATGTTCCTATAAAAAAATTTAGAGCAGACTGCCATATTGGAAAATTCGCCCTTGAATGACTGTGCGGTGGAAATGAAAGAAATGGGTCGCCCTTAAAAAACAAATATCATAGACATGTTTAAAGTCTGTATGCAGTAACTTGGCATCTAAACCCTTGGCTACCTGAAAGCGGCCGGAACCGCCCCCCCTCGTCGCTCCCTTCCTCACCCAGCTGTTTCAGTGATGAGTCACCTACTAGCGTTAACACTGCACTGTTTAACTTTTTTATGGGAGACACAATTTTAAATTTTTTTTCAGCATAGTTGAAATGTTTAGGAAAATATAAGCAAATTGATACCAAACACGACACTATTCCGTTTGTAAAAGCCGCCAGTAGAAAGCTCTTTACACAGTTACTATTTGCATAATCACATACTTATTATTTACATGTTTACGTACTATTTACATACATTTGTGTTGTGTTTGGTATCAATTTGCTTATATTTTCCTAAACATTTTAACTATGCTGAAAAAAAATTTAAAATTGTGTCTCCCATAAAAAAGTTAAACAGTGCAGTGTTAACGCTAGTAGGTGACTCATCACTGAAACAACTGGATGAGGAAGGGAGCGAGGGGGGGACGGTCCGGGTCCAGACGCCAAGTTACTGTATACAGATAGTAACATTGTTATGCCATCAACAAATACAGACGGTTTGAGGTAGTTAAAATCAAAATATTTTATTAAATGGAATGTTCTAAGAAATACTTGTTGTGTTAAATTATGTAGGAAATATTTCAATCGAGAAAGTCATACAGAACTTGAACGAAGACTGCAAACAATTCTGTGACTAAAGGAATTCCGATATAATGGAAAAGCACGTACAAGAAGCTACCATTCATGAATAGATCAACACTCAAAGGAAATATGGAAGATATTTGTCTTATATCAGCTTTGAATAATTTTAATATAAAATCAGAAGACATCATTCCTGTTCTCAATCTCTCTAATTATTTCACAAAACGAATATTGAATTCACTATTCACGTAAAGTCTTTGCAAAAACATTGTACAAATATTCACACTTACAAATGCCCCAAAACAACGAAAATAATCCTTCCCAAAATTATTAGTTCAGTAGCTGTTAGTTAAAAAGTGAAAAAGAACCACGGACGCTGGTTTTGATAAAAAACATATATGTACAGGGTGTTTTCAAAAATCATTCCAAAACTTCAGTAGCTTATTTGTTACATCTAAACCTGTTAAAACTTTATATAAATATATTTCTATTTTAAAAAAAAAAATGCAATGCCCCATAGAAACGAATCAGTTACAATTCAGAAGACGAATTAAATTATAATTACTTTTAAAAGTGTTTTATTAAAATCAGTTGAACGTGTTTTACAAAATGATTCCAGTTGGAAATAAATACTTGTAGCAATTGCATTAAAAAATTTTTAAAAACATTTGAAGAACATATTATTTTAACACCCTGTACATATACGTTTTTTATCAAAACCGGCCATGGTTAATTTTTATTTTATTTATTTTTTATTTTTGTTTAAAACACAAAATCACGGGTAGATAGAAAATTAAGCATTTTAGGAAATATGTTTTATATAAACTAATCATTGGTTTTGACGTAAGGAATATTGTATTAGAAATTTTTTTTGAAACACCCTGTATATAATAACAGCTTCTAAACTCTTTCCTTTGTGCCACAAACATGTCCTTAGCGTAAATCGTACTTGATTAAATCCCTCCTCTTTTATATGAACATAAATAGAGCTAAATCCTTTTGGGACTGTTAACTAGGTCACTTGAAGTTACTTTTATAATAGTTTGGAATTTGCCTCCTCTCCACGAAATGGGGAATTTTGGGGTACTCAAAATTTGAATGGGAACTCGCACCTTGTGACCTGTCAAATTAAAACGGAATAACTATACAAAATTAGTGGCCCTCAGGAAATATGGTTTTGGATGACTCTAATCAAAATGGCGGCACAAAATGTATTTGAGATTTTTATTAGTATAAAAATAAAAATAGTGTTTTAAAAGTTTCGACAAAATCATAATGAACAATGATGAATTTCCATCTAGAAGTGAATACGAAATAACTACCATACTAAACTGTAAATTTTTTAATATGTCATCTAGATTTTAAAGTAACATTTTTAGTAGTCTACAATAAACTAATACATTTTTTCGTCTTACTTGCAAAATTTTTTTTCTAGAGATCCCCATTTTAAGATAATGCAAATGTGTTTCCGACACAAATATTTCCTTCCGAAACTTTAACGACATACTTTATTGTACCGGCAAATAGTATTTCTTTTAGTAGTTTAATTAGTTAACACGGTTAGTTTAGTTCCAACTTGTACAGTTGATTATTAATTCAAGCCACGAGCCGTGTCCAACACTTGACAGATCTGAAGTGTCCTTCCAAGAGCCTCTGGGCTTTGACTGATTTCTTCAATCAGACGAAAGAGAAGCGATGCAATCCATTAACTGACTCGGAACTACACACAGAATAACTGAATAGTTCAAGTTGAAATTTCGATTTTATTTTATAGAGATTTAATAATTGTTCGAACTGTTCAATCGAGTAAAATAAAACCACATACAGTCTGGGTTTGGAGGGGGAGGGGTAATTTTATTGCTTAAGCGTGTTAAGAGGCATTTTAAATGTGCACCTATTTAATTTGAAGGTGAGAGTAATTTTGGTATTCAGTATAACAAACACACAGAACACAATTCTCAAAAAAAATACGCCTAAGTATCAGACGCGTTTCAACGACAAGGTCCTCTTCAGTGATACACGAGCTACACCAATCAAACGGATCAAAAGGACGACCTTGTCGTTGAAACGCGTCTGATACTTAGGCGTATTTTTTGTGAAAATTGTGTTCTGTGTGTTTGTTATACTGTATAATTTTTCTCATAAATCAAGCTCAACATTTAATATAATTTGGTATTAACCATTAATTTCCAAAATGGTAAAGTTTTACTTCAAAAGAAAAGATGAAAGAGAAGGATCTAACCCAAGACTACATGAACAAATTTGTAGATCCAGCTGTGCACCCTGGGGATTGCCAAGCCTGTACTCAACATAAATAAGCCCCTGAGGGGCATATAAGGAAGGTTATGAGATGAGTCAAATTATGGATGTCGATTTTTTGCAATTTTTATGATTCCAAAGAAGTGGTTTTTGAAATGATACCTGTCAGTCGATTGTGCAGTGCTCTACAACCCAAACGGTTGGACCGATATTGATCAAATTTAGTACGTGGGCGTTTTTTTTCTTTATTTCAGAACGTTTAAAAAATTTTCATTATTTACTTACTTTATTTTTTGATTACTAAATTTAAGAGAGTGTTTTAAGCAGAAAACTTAATCTTTCTTCTCTACTGATTTTAATCAATTTATTTTTACAAATGTTAAAAATTTGAAACGAAACCTATTCATCGTTATCTTTCAAAATATGTCGTCTCGGAAGTTATATAACTGTCTATTGAACTGATATAAGTAGTGTATAATTTCTCAAAATCGGCTGTAACGATATCGATCAAATATTTGCATAATAATACCCGTGTACCAATTATATGGGGGGGGATTTAGTAGGATAAAGACAATTGGGAAACTGTCTTCCAATTTGTTTCATTGGTTTTAACGACTAACTAAGAAGGGTATTTGGCTTGGCGGATTGAAAGAAATGACGAAGAAACAGGAAAGAGGCCAAGAGTCACTCCTGGTCTGAACAAGTTGTCCCGGACCAGGGACTCAGCAATGGTTATAAATGGTACTTAAATATCCAGGAACTTTTTTGACACCTAACTCAATATATCAGATTTCCGAAAAGTCTAACATATACCTAATATCTCCGGAGTTGGTGAGGTGATGAATAATGAACTTAGTTTCGGTGGTTGTATGAGGACCACAAAATCTAATTTTAAATTTGATGAAATCACTCACACTAGTTTGGGCTGCAGAGCACTGCACGTTGAGACGTCAATTTCAAAAACCACTTTTTCCGTCTCAAGGGGCTTAAAAACAAATCTATCTGTAAAACATCTCTACATCTATTTTTGAACCCATCACACAACTTTCTATGTACTATGGTGTGTGTGGGAAAGTAAAATAAAATAATATATAGTGTTGTTTATTCACACTGTCATTTAATTTTGTAGCAAAAATTGTTGATTTTGGACTCTGTTCCAGTAAAGTATTCATTGTTTGGTCTTATTTTTCTTGTAATTATGTGTAGATAAAAAATATAACACAGATTTTATTTTACAATGACAAATTAAATAAATGAAAGTTTGATCAAGTGAAGCACAGTAGGTAACTCATGCGGGTGTAGGTAACGGCCAGTTATAATACTCTGCGCCCCTGTGTGTGATGCCGCAATCAACTAATCAACTATTTCCCCCAAAACGTTTAGAACAAATGCTCATTAGCCATTTTCTTAATACCATAACGCAAAGTTTGGCAAACACCTAATTGTATAACAACTTTTATTATTATTGGAAGCGGGTTTTACCTCCCAGACACCTCCGCTTGTAAGACTTTTGAGTACCTCCTGATTTCTCCACCTAGCTTATTTCCACAGAGGCCGAGAATTAAGTGCAGTTAAAGTATGGAAAGGGAATTGGGAGTTATGAACAAACATGGAACCATGCAACAGAAGATGTTAGAGATATTTCGTTGAAGCCATATGTTCCACCCAAGGAATTAGGTCCAAAAAATCTTGGGTTAGACCCCTCTCTATTATCTTTCCTATCAGGTTTTTCTTGATCAATTTTTTTTTTCAACCCTAACACTATTAGACTATTCGAGGGCTCGTATTTATAAAACGATAATGGCCGATAGGTTTTTGCCTATAAACAACAAGCAAACAAAGAGTAGCCTATATAATTTAAATTTTCGAGTAATATTTTTAAATTTTTAATTACGATCAGATTTGTTACGTAGAAACATAACCTGTTCTAAACACTAATAACGTTTCTGTGAAAAGTAGTAAAGTTAAATTTAATGGTATATGAACACTTAAAAGGTAATTTCATGATAGTGACATGACGACAGACCTAAGCTTCTTAATCTTGATGTTTGATAGAGCCCTAAACCTAACTGACATTAGTACACGTATAGAACATTTTTATTTCTTCTCTATTACATGATGTTATAATGTAAAAAAAAGTGATTATTCTCTATCTATTGGTAAAGAAATAAATAATCTACCAGAACTACTTAGTTATTTTACCTCAAAGTCACGAAATCGTTTTCGATGATCCTGTATTTATATATTAAGGATAGCAGTAAAAATATTGTCAGACATAATAAAAAAACGACAGTAATATGTCCCCTAGGTTTCATGCTATTCAGACAATTTAACGTCATCATAACTTGGAGTGTACCAATAAAATTGTAAACCCAATAAACTGTAGTAGTTTTGCTATAAATTAGACTATAATGTGTGGCAAATAAAATTTTACTTGAACCTAATAAAGTGAGAAATTGTACTCAATACACAAAATGCAACCAAGACAAGAAGAAAACTGTAGATAGAAAACTATGTTTTATATACAGAGTGTTTCATGAAGTTCTCCCGGCATTGTCTTATGAGTTCAAAGTTTAAAACTTATAAATGGACAGGTTTCATCTGAGCTGTGAGCTGCGCGTGGAAGGGAGGTACAAGTTTGTATGTTCGAGGCCGCGTGGGGATTGTAGGGGGAACAGTCGGCGCCGGCTACTGTCCACGGTCCAGCGGTCTTGCAGACATCGTTGTTAGTACCAACACCCAACACAGACTGAGGCGACCGCTACCCCCACCACCTCACTGCTGCTTAGACCACGCCTAGATCCACTGCGCACCCAAACTCCACAGCTCAGATGAAACCTGTACATTTATAACCAGGTCCGAGGAACTAGAAGGGCAGGAGGACCTGGAGCCTCAAGCACATCACCATACCCCCCACTTATGAAGATAGGTGCTGGGAGGGGAGTAATCTAGCACACCACGAAACGTTTCCTCAGCACATGCTCCCAGACGCCGAGACCTCTGGACAGGCTGAGCATCCTCCCATGGTACTCATGTCGGCAAGGTTCTTCAAGCCACGTTTGATTAGTTTTCGTCGGGAGCTTAGTAAAATTTAAAACATTAAAGACTCCCCAACACGTATAAAGAAAAAAATATATAACGGATTCGGGAATAATTTGAAAAAACAAAAAGAAACCTCAACTTAAAAGCTTATTTTTAATCAAATACTACTTGCGGTGAGAGCGTGTTTATATGACAAGGAGAAACAAATTTAGCCTCTTATTTAAATATTTTTTTCAAAAACACCGTTATTACGATTTAAGGTTAAGTTAAAATTCAAACTAGGCAGTAACAAAACATTCTAAGACAAATATGTAGACACCAGAACTTAACAATCATTATGAAAGTAAAAATAGTTAAGTAATTGTTTAACTTGCAGCGTTTTAAAGCGTCACAAATGACAAGTAATGGAGAGGAAACCAGGTCAATAAATCAACAGAAAGATTGAACCTAGGCAGAAACACTGCCGGACGGGAAAAAATTACAAGGAGATAAACAAGCTGATTAGTGAAGAGGATCTACTAGAGGATCAAGATAGCTCGAATATATAAAATGAGAAAGCCTCATATGTAAAGAAATTCAGTATATCTTCTGAAGTCATTTTGAATATTAAAATTGTCATAATCATTGGAACAGTTCTGGATTGAAGGTTTAGAATATTTTATTGGTGGATTAGCTTACGATTTCATGTACCATTACTTGTTTTCATTAATTAATTGAGAACGTTATAAAACAATATACACTTATTAGAAACAAATTTTGCTTACATTAAAGAATCATAAAAATAAAATTGTATAGAGTAGGCTATTAACATTAAGATAGTGTATTACAGAATATACACTTTTATCACTGAACCATTGTTTGCTTATGTCATTTATTCATTTTTTTTTAACTCAACAACTGATATTTTTATTCCTGACATGCTGCACTTTTTCATTAACAACAACTGAAATGATATTTTGTTGACGATAAAATGTTTAGGATTGTGGTAGTGAAAAAGTTTGTGCAGTGATTCTACAAACAACAAAAATTCCTTATAAAATATCAGAATGAATAGATCAAACCTCTTCAAACGAGAAATTAAAGAAGAGAATTTATCTTGGCATTATATTTTTGATTTGTTAAGCGGAAGGGAAATCACTTTGCAGCGTTTAGGGAAATAAGTCAAGTCACAAGTTTGTGTAAAGAAACGTTTGACTTGTGACAAAAGGGCTGCCAGAGAAACTTCTTGCAGCCAATTTATATCTTGGAGTTTTTATACAGACTTGTATTCGATGAGGAATTTCGAATTTGGAGAAATACTTCTTATTTTGCAGGATTTTATGTGTTATATAACACAGATACAGTACCTATAATTAAAAAACTAGTTTATATTATTATTAGCTATACAGGATTGAGCGAATACATTGCAATATTTCAGTTCCTAATTGGCGTAAAAAGGTGACAAACACATGGGCTCTTGAATGGGACTATCTACAGAGTGTGCCGAAACTCAGCTTCCTTGATTGAACGAAAGTTTCGCAAACATTGCATTATCTCAGCTTCTAGTTGCAGTAGGAAGGTGATAGACACATCAGTGGAAAGCTCTTGAATGGGACTATCTACAGAGTGTGCCGAAACTCAGCTTCCTTGATTGAACGAAAGTTTCGCAAACATTGCATTATCTCAGCTTCTAGTTGCAGTAGGAAGGTGATAGACACATCAGTGGAAAGCTCTTGATTGGGACTATCTACAGAGTGTGCCGAAACTCAGCTTCCTTGATTGAACGATAGTTTCGCATACATTGCATTATCTCAGCTTCTAGTAGCAGTAGGAAGGTGATAGACACATCAGTGGAGAGCTTTTGAATGGGACTATCTACAGAGTGTGCCGAAACTTAGCTTTCTTGATTGGGTGAAAGTGAAAGTTTCGCATACATTGCATTATCTCAACTTCTGTTGCAGTAGGAAGGTGATAGACACATCAGTGGAAAGCTCTTGAATGGGACTATCTACAGAGTGTGCCGAAACTCAGCTTCCTTGATTGAACGAAAGTTTCGCAAACATTGCATTATCTCAGCTTCTAGTTGCAGTAGGAAGGTGATAGACACATCAGTGGAAAGCTCTTGATTGGGACTATCTACAGAGTGTGCCGAAACTCAGCTTCCTTGATTGAACGATAGTTTCGCATACATTGCATTATCTCAGCTTCTAGTAGCAGTAGGAAGGTGATAGACACATCAGTGGAGAGCTTTTGAATGGGACTATCTACAGAGTGTGCCGAAACTTAGCTTTCTTGATTGGGTGAAAGTGAAAGTTTCGCATACATTGCATTATCTCAACTTCTGTTGCAGTAGGAAGGTGATAGACACATCAGTGGAAAGCTCTTGATTGGGACTATCTACAGAGTGTGCCGAAACTCAGCTTCCTTGATTGGGTGAAAGTTTCGCATACATTGCATTATCTCAGCTTCTAGTTGCAGTAGGAAGGTGATAGACACATCAGTGGAAAGCTCTTGATTGGGACTATCTACAGAGTGTGCCGAAACTCAGCTTCCTTGATTGAACGATAGTTTCGCATACATTGCATTATCTCAGCTTCTAGTAGCAGTAGGAAGGTGATAGACACATCAGTGGAGAGCTTTTGAATGGGACTATCTACAGAGTGTATCCGAAACTTAGCTTTCTTGATTGGGTGAAAGTGAAAGTTTCGCATACATTGCATTATCTCAGCTTCCAGTTGCCGTAGGAAGGTGATAGACACATCAGTGGAAAGCTCTTGATTGGGACTATCTACAGAGTGTGCCGAAACTCAGCTTCCTTGATTGGGTGAAAGTGAAAGTTTCCCATACATTGCATTATCTCAGCTTCCAGTTGCCGTAGGAAGGTGATAGACACATCAGTGGAAAGCTCTTGATTGGGACTATCTACAGAGTATGCCGAAACTCAGCTTCCTTGATTGGGTGAAAGTTTCGCATACATTGCATTATCTCAGCTTCTAGTTGCAGTAGGAAGGGGATAAGACACATCAGTGGAAAGCTCTTGAATGGGACTATCTACAGAGTATGCCGAAACTCAGCTTCCTTGATTGGGCGAAAGTTTCGCATACATTGCATTATCTCAGCTTCTAGTTGCAGTAGGAAGGTGATAGACACATCAGTGGAAAGCTCTTGATTGGGACTATCTACAGAGTGTGCCGAAACTCAGCTTTCTTGATTGGGCGAAAGTTTCGCATACATTGCATTATCTCAGCTTCTAGTTGCAGTAGGAAGGTGATAGACACATCAGTGGAAAGCTCTTGATTGGGACTATCTACAGAGTGTGCCGAAACTCAGCTTCCTTGATTGGGCGAAAGTTTCCCATACATTGCATTATCTCAGCTTCTAGTTGCAGTAGGAAGGTGATAGACACATCAGTGGAAAGCTCTTGATTGGGACTATCTACAGAGTGTGCCGAAACTCAGCTTCCTTGATTGGGCGAAAGTTTCCCATACATTGCATTATCTCAGCTTCTAGTTGCCGTAGGAAGGTGATAGACACATCAGTGGAAAGCTCTTGATTGGGGCTATCTACAGAGTGTGCCGAAACTCTGCTTCCTTGATTGGGCGAAAGTTCCGCATGCATTGCAATATCTCAGTTTCTAGTCGGCCCGGGTATATATTTAATAATGTTTTGTACGGTGCTATAATCTTATAGTTTGATGTTTTCTCCACGTTTTCTGTACTAGAGAAGCCTAAAATTGTTAGAAAAATGTATGACTGTCAATTCATATAAACGTTACTAAAATATTGCATAAACATTTTCACTCACCCATCAGGAAAATAAAAAATAAATAAAATAATTAAAACTTTTCGTCACCAAAAATATAAGTCAAAAACTAAACATGAAATATGGATGCCATCTTTAAAAAATATATATATATGTATAAATAAGGGCCTAAACTTGCAACGCTGGTGTCATAAACGCGTTTTCATCGTAAATCGTATTTGAATAAAATTGAGGTTTGCATGATGGTGCACAGTTTATTCTTATTTTTTAACTTTGTTATATGGTTGCTTGTTTCTGTAAATTATAAGTAAGAGATAAATAAAGTAATCACCTGTGGGTAAAGAAATATTTATTGCGTTTTGTTAAAAACATGATTTGATTTAAACAAAATTAAGTTTCAAAATAAATACATCTAGCATTAACCGATATTGCCAAAGGAATAATTTCTTTGCCCTTAATATATATATATATATATATATATATATAATGTGTGATCCTCCGTGTAAGATTGAGAACTAGGGTATCTAAAAAATGAAAACCCTAACAGGAGCTAACTAAATCTGTCAAATCGATATTTTTCACTTCCCCAAGACTTTTTCACTATCTGATAACGAGCCAGTAAAAGCAATCCTTCAAAAGCATTTTAATGTCAGAACGAGTCAATAGTCTTATAAATAATACGTTTATATTTATAGCTACAGATAGCCTACAAAAGCTTTAGGCAAGATAACACATTACGGAGCACTAAATCATTATATTAATAGGGCAGTTTTCATCTATACCTTCTTTGATTTTATTTCCTTTATTTCCCAACTCTTTAATTGATTCCTTTCAATGTTTTCCGCCTCGTCCCTTAAGGACGTTTCTAGATATTTTCAGTCAAATCTACACCCAGAACCGAGTTATCTGCAAAGATTATGCTCTCTGAGACGTTTAGATTTATAAATTTATATTTTAAACAACTAAGACTGTCTATATATACCAAGTGTCCTAAAAGTCCCCCCCCCTATTATTTTTTTTTATTGGAAATAGTCAGATTTGCTTTGGGGAAAGTTTAGATAACCAAAGGAGGAGTTTTTTGAAGTATCAACCTTTTCAACCCTTACCCCCAAAATGGGGTAGTTTGGGGGTAAGTCAATTTTTAATAGCAACCCCTATTGAGTGATACCTCATTTTAAAGGCCTTTTAAAAATAAGAATAATGACGTAAACTAGAGGTCTCTAAGTTCATCCTACCCAACATAGCAACCAATCGAATTATGAATGTTAACCTACAAACTCCGGTTGTTTTTATTACATTAGAAACTTCTCTATGATGGTAAGAGCCTTGGAAGCTATGGCTACCATTTACTCCTCGGCAGAAATAGATCCTGGACTCAAAAGCATGTTGTACATTCCGTAACATTTCCGGTGTAATTATTAACGTAAAATTCACAATTCGATTGATCGCTATGTTGGGTAGGATGAACTTAGAGACCTCTAGTTTGCGCCATTATTCTTATTTTTAAAAGACCTTTAAAATGAGGTATCACTCAATAGGGGTTTCTATTTAAAATTCTTGACTTACACCCAAAATACCCCATCAAAAAACTCTTCCTTTGGTTATCTAAACGTTCCCCAAAGCAAATCTGTCTATATCCATTAATAAAAAAATAATAATAGCGGGTGTGGGACTTTTAGGGCACTTGGTATATGTGGTTTCTTACAGAATCTTAGTCGTGTCCCTCTTCTACTCTGGGTTGTTGAGGATGAGGAAAGACATCACCACTGTCGCCTTTGGAGAGAAAGTGCTCTTGCCTCTGTCCCCTAGGAAGCCTCTCACATTGTCTTCCCGTCGTTTTAGGCCTCCTTTTAGATCCCCGCTATACTTCTTGCCACGTACAGTTTCCTTGGAAGCCTCCTGGCAACCCATGATATTTCTTAATCACCTCTGACACCAGTCTTTTAGTCTTGCTATAAATGTGACATTTTTCACTTGGTCCCTGCGATATTTAACTCCCAGTCGTGATTTGCTGGTTTTGTATTGCACTGGTCTATAAGCCATACTTGTATTTAGTGCTCAGGTTTCACTGGGGTCGGTAAGGATTACGACGAAGTTTTATTCTACACTATTTTTTTTTTCCTTGGGGGATCTCGATATTGAAGATTACTTTTTTTGTTTATATCAAGTCAGAGAGTTCCTTCATTCGCTATTCTTTGATTTTTTATTCCCAGATTTTCCTATTATACACATACATCCTACTAAGAGAATGTTAAGAAACACTGACACAAGTGAAAGTCATATCCTGAAGACATTGGTTGTAGACAGGTTCTTGTGGAGTTCAAGTTGAAACTTGACCAGTTCCGAGGAACTGGAAGGGTACGCTTATGAAGAGCCTCTCGGAAAAGACGCCATACCCTCACTCCGATAGAAAGAGTAACGGGGAGCAATCTCACTACTAGCACAACGCTGCAACCACGAAACCATTCCTCAAACGCACGCTCCCAGAAGTCGAGACCTCTGGATGACAACATTGGTTGTAGACAATAAAATCTCTCAATATAGCCATTTGAGAGAGCTCCTTATCAAGGCCCTTTTCAATTAAACACACCTTTAAAGTTTTGAGTTGCCCGACAAAAAGCCATTGATGAGATTGAATTTACCTTATAATGCCAAAATGTGGTGTGGTGTTTTTAAAAAATAATAATAATTCTAAATTTAAACTTTTTAAAGTTTAAAAGTTACCGTTCTAGATTTTTTGTTACCTGATATATATATATATAGTCTATTAAGCTGTCTAAAATTATGCAGTTCATATAACTAATCTTTAACTTATAATGACATCTCTGATAACGAATTTGTTGACAAAGAGCTCCCTCAATTGCTTATTTTGATTGACGATTTTAATTTATATTTTGTTTCAAAAGAGATACAGCCTTTGATAAGTTAAGTTAAATTTAATTTTAAAATTAATAATGTTACCACTAAATCTGGAAGGACATCTGTTTATGTACTACAACGGAAATTCGTTGTATGGGGTTATATTTTGGTTAAAAAAGAAAAATATCAAAAAATAATCCCAATGCAAGGTTTGGATGTTTTGTAGAACTTTTTACTGCTTATAGCCGGTCGGTGAGATTGAACTATGAAATGGTCCAAGGTCGAATCTTACCGACTTGTTCTAACGGTAAATTCCTATGTCGGCGGATTTTGAATTGAAAAATCATTTTTTATGAATTTTGAAAATGTGAAATAATAATGTATAAGGATATGTAGTTGTAATACAAGTCGTATGCAATACATATCTGGTACTGTTATTTCATATTAACTAACAGACGTTACGGCATATTTAAATGAAGAATTTAAAATTTTTCAAAATTAATAAAAATTAATAAACCTTGATATTTTTGAAAATAAAATGTAATTTTAAGTTAAAAGTATTCTTGATAAAATTTGAAAAAAATCTATATTTAAAAAGTTAGCAGAAAAGGTTAAGTATAAAAGCTAATAAAAGTAAATAAAAATAAATTTTGAAAAAAGGATTGTATAGAAGTAATTAAATAAATAAAGTTATACTATAATTAATGATTAAAAATATAAATTTGAGTAAAACAAAAGAGTTATGGTTTTTACGCTATATTATGAAAAAGAAAAAAGATAAGAAGTGGAAATTTTGCAAAAAGAGTTTAAAACCTAATATCTAAAGATTGTGTAAATTTCAGGAAAATCAGTTAATAAATAAACCCCAAACCCAAAGGTGTGAAAATATGCACGGGATTACATCACTACCAGAAGTCGTAGAATTGTGTTATCACGGCTAGTGCGTTTAAATTACGAAATAAACAAAGTTACAAAGTTTGAAAGAAAAAACTTTAAAGGTGTAAGAATTAAAAACTGTAAATTACGCAAATTCTTACGTAAGCTATTGAAGGCGAATGAATAGTCCGAGAAATGTCATTCGAAGTGCGGGAAATTGCCGTGGTCGAGAGCTACAATACACCGGTTACGAAAAAACGCAAAAACTGTTAGGAAAAGTGTTATAGACAATTAAAAGGAAAACAATGAAGATTTTTTCATCAGCCAGTTGCAAGTTGCAGGGTTTAAATGTTCAAGGATAAGTGACGTAGTTAGAGGCGGAGTTAAGATACCAACTTACAGCAAAAATAAATTAAAGGATTAATTAGAACAAAGTGATTAAAAAGGACAATTTAAAAACAGTAAACATAACAAATAAATTAATAATAAATAACAGAACCACTTACACCAAAAATAATCAAGAAATTGCATAGAAATACATCATAAATGGAACTATCGTATCGGTCCAGTGAGGGAAAAAAATTGGTATCGATATACGATAGTTTTTGGCTATAAAAAGAGCCGCACAAATCTCATAGAGGTCTCTCTTAAAAAATTGGTGGAAACAGTTGCTAGGGGTGATTATGCCCGACGGGGCTCTCATGAAAAATTAGTTGAACAAGTGTAAGGGGTGACTATGCCCGAACGTCTCTTTTAAAAAATAGTTTGAAGAAGTTTAAGTGTTACAATGCCAACGTATTAAAACAGCGTCAGCGAGAGCGATAGAAGGGAATAGATTCGAACAACCAGCCAGCCTTCTGAACTCCATGGAGAAACTATAAGACAACTTTAATCGAAATTCAACCAACCAGACACCAGAGGACCATCAGCATCTCAGGACTCAGGATCGACAACACGGCGGACAAGGTCTGAGAAAATCCAAATTTCCTTTTTTAAAGGGCAAAATTGGCCCGATTTTAGAGTCTCACTGATTTTCCTGAGATAATTTTTTTTTTGTGTAATTAAATGAATATATTAAATAAAATGTCAAAATCATGTGTGAATAGAAATCTTTTCAATAAATAAATTTAATAAATGAAATAATTTAAATTCAGAAATAATAGAAATTTTTGTTTTCTATATATCAATTATAAGAAATTCATAAGTAATTGCCTTCTGCTCAAAAGAGAAATATTTAGTTATTATCCATTAGTTTTATTAGAAAAATTGTTTGATTTTATTTTGTTGACTTGTGTCAAGTTATTATTTCAGTTGTTTTATTTCAGTTAATTAAAAGAATTAATTTTTTCATTTTTCCTCTAAATCTGTGTTTTATTTAGAATTGGTCACACATATATATGCTATATTTTCAGGTTTGTGATTATAAAAAAGGGTAAAATATATTGTATCAAAAAGGTATTCCTAAGGACACACCAGCGAGATTAAAATTAAAAAGTAAAGTAAATTCGTGTTCTCCCTGAGAAATAGAGTAATCATAAATACAGTTTCTGGAAGTCGTAAATAAAAAGGGGGGTACCGGTAATTTGGGGCAACTCAAATTATCGAAGAAGTTATTCAATCCAGGCCAGCAAGATAGTAAGCCAAAAACTTCCAGTGGATTGGATAATTTATTCTTTTTGTCACGCGAGAACGAATCCTGTAGGCTAAAAATCTCAGGATTCGAGACTGTTACGTATTAATTAAGATAGGGGGCGTAATTAGTCTGACTCTAAAAAAGATAGAGTTTTTTCGTTGTAGATAGAAGATGGCGCCCAACGTGGGGCCCGAATAATTGTTTTTAAATTAGTAGTTATAAAAAGTACAGGGTAAGCGATTAGTACGTGCTATTGACAAGTAATACGGACTGGTTGTTTGCATTGTATAGTGTAGCTGCTATTTGGGAAAATTAGGCTAGGCTTCAAAGAATACGGATACAGTATATTTTACCTAAATGTGTATGCTTAGTATAAGATGTATAGTTTATAAGTATACTACATACCTTAAATTCTGGTGATCTGTGTTGGTTGTATAATTTGGGAGGGAGTGAAATAAATAAAAAAATAATAATAATTAAATAATTAAATTCGGGTATAAAAAATAAAAAGATTAAAATAAATAAATTAAATAAAGATAGAATCAATTAAAAAATAATTAATAAATTTTTAATATTAAATAAATAAATAAATAAAAACAAAATGGCGGAAAAGACCCAAGAAGGTAAATCGTTAATGGCCTACTTAGAAAAGAGAGAAAAAGACGAAAAGGCGTTAAGAGAAAAAGAAAAACAAGAAGAAAGAGTGTTAAGAGAAAAAGAAAGACAAGAGGAAAGGGTGTTAAGAGAAAAAGAAAGACAAGAGGAAAGGGTGTTAAGAGAAAAAGAAAGACAAGAGGAAAGGGCGTTAAAAGAAAAGGAAAATGAAATAAAGGACAAGAGAGATAAAGAAGAGAGGGAGAAGGAGAGAAGAGAAAGGCAACAAGAAAGAGAAGAGAGAAGGGCACTCTGGAATAAAATAGAAGGGAGAGTTCAGGGAATAGAATCAGAAGTAGCTAATAATGCGGCTCAACAAGAGGTTTTTAAAGCTGAAGTGGAGGGGGAGTTTAGAGAAGTTAATGGTAAAATTGAATTATTAGCGGAAAATAGTAAAGTAGTAAATTCTAAAGTAGATAAATTGGAAAAAGATAATAAATTGTTGGAAAATAAAGTTAGAGTTATTGATAAAAAAGTAGGGGAAATAAATTTAGGGGGAATTAGTAGCAGAAATATAATAATAAATAGAATAGATAATGAAAATGTAAAAGTTGAGTTTTGGGGTAATCCTAAGGAAAGGCCCATGCAGTTTATTAGGCAGATAGAAAATTTGTTAGAAGAAATTCAAGTGGGAATGGAAGATAAGGAAAAATTAAAGGTTGTTGAACGTCATTTAAGATCAAATGCTGAGTTATGGTGGAATGTAGTGAAAACCGCGGATATGGGTTATAGTGATTTTAAGAAACTGTTTATCGATCACTATTGGAACTTGCAATCTCAAAAAATTGTTCGAAATAAAATTGAATATGGGAAATTTTTTGAAAACGGAAGTATGACCAAAGCCGAATATTTTTGTTTACTGATAAATAAAGCCAGTGATTTAGAACCACCGATCCCGGAAAAATATTTAATTTTCACGATCATGCAGCATTTTAGGGAGAATATTAGAATGACTAGTATGGGGAAACCCATGGAAAATATTCAAGAAGCACTTACGTTTTTAACTAGTGTCGATACGATGGAAGAATCGCGTAGGGGAAACTGGAATTCCAATCCGGAGAGGGATAATAGGCAAACCAAAACCTTTCCTAATAACCCTAACCAGAGATCCTATGGTGACACCCAAAATAAACCTCTACCTCCAAACCTTTCGAAACCTGGTCCATCAAAAAACCATCCTAACTCGCCTAGGAATTTAAACGGATAAAAGAGGCCTTTTTGACACCTAATAGACCATCGGATTACACTAAGGCTGCGGATAAAATAATAAATAATAAACAAAGTAGAAATTTAATAAACAATGAAAGAATTAATAAAGAAAATTTAGAAAATAAACAAACCGTTCATTATAATAAAAATAATGGCATAGGAGGAAGCAAGAAACCAAATTATCGCGTTTACGACTCTACTAATAGTTTAGGGGGGAGTAAACAAAATAATAAAAGTCAATCGTTAACATTCGAGTCAAAAATTAAAAATAGATGTGATTCTAGGGAAAATCAACCAGAAAATAAAAGTAAACAATCGAGTTATGTAACGTCAGGAGTCAATCTGCGTCATAATGTTGAACCACCAGTTTACAAACAACCTACGAACTCTAATTTTAATTCGAATACAGCGAAAGATAAAGGCGGCTTCCACTACGAAGTGCGAGATAGGGGCGCTTCGGTCTCTACAAAACAAATTGTAGAGGAAAAACTAATCCCGAGTCCGCAGGAAACATCTAAACTGTGTGTCGGAGGATTGCATTTAGATTTACGAGGGGATTTATTAGAAAAAGATAAAAAATATTTCTTAAAGGAAAAACCGATTGAGGAAACTCCTAAAATACCCGTAAATCTAGGAAACAATGTAGTTATGGTAGAAATAGATACAGGAGCCGAAATTTCACTAATTAGTGAAGAATTGTATTTAATGTTAAAGAAAGAAGGGCTTGAAATTTTGGAACTCCCTGTAACTGGGGTGGAAATCGTAACTGCAGTTAAAAGTAAACCATATAAAATAAATAAACAGATTATGATATCAATTAAAATAAAAGAAGTGGAAATTGAATTAAAATTATTAATTGTAAAAAATTTAAGGTCCAGAATAATAATAGGATGTGATGTATTATATGAATTAAAAGCTAAAATTAATATGGAAGAGCGATATATAAAACTGTATGTGGAAAAGGAGGAAGTAGTAATATATTATGAAAAATTAGTAGAAACAAAAAGTCAATTAAAAGAAAAAAATTTTAAAAAGGATTCTGTATATTTTAAAAATAATGTTAAGGGGATAAATGTGAACAAAAGGATTCAACCCGAAGGCATATTAAAAAATACAGCAAATAACAAAGTGTTGGTTAATAATAAAAATCAACAAACTTTGATAAGAGGGAGGGAGAGAGATAAAATGTGGATAGAAAACCGGATGAGACTACCAGAACGTGACAATCCCGAACAGTGTATGCAGGAGTCGGTCAGGGTCTTAGTTAATAAAGAAGGGGATAAGATATTCAAGGGAAAGGGATACTTATCGGAGGAGGAAAAGAAAAATAAATTAAACAAATATAAATCGACGAATATGGAATTAAAGAAAAATAAATCGACGAATAAGCAATTAAATAAAAAATATAATAATAAGGACATGCAGAGTAGGATAAAGGTACTGCCTGGAATGTCTATCGACGCGCGTGAAAATAAAACTAGATCCAAAAACCACACTTGTAACACAAAATCACTAAAAACACTATCCACTAAAATAAACGAAACAGATAATTGTAATCCAGAATTATCTATTTCTAAGGAAGAAGACACAACCGATGTAGACGAAACCCGAAGACGACACACCACGACGGACAGACAAGAAAATCTACGTCACAAAGAAGATTTCCACATACAAGTAAAAAATGTAATGAGTAATAATAAATCGCGTAATAAAATTAAATTAAACAAAGGAAGAAACAATAAAAGCAATTTGAATAATAGTAATAAGAGCACTTCGCATAAAAACAAGCAAAATTATAGTGTTAAATTTAGTCCGAATTATCACAGAACACACGTGAAACTGAAGACAAATTTAAAACGTTATACAGCCCATACCGTTAGGAAAAGAGAAAGTAGTTTAGAGTCCAGAGTAGACGGTCGAGCGATAACAAACAACTGAACCCTAACAAAGGGTGGTAAGTAAGAAATGTTTCAGTCGACTATTCACATAACACTATTCTTACAGCGCAAGAGGAAATACAATTACAAAATTTAATAAATAAATACCAAAGTATTTTTTTTTTTTGAAATTCCAGGGTTGTCTAATAAATAGGAACATGAGCTTAAGTTAAGATCTGATAAAACGATTGTAAATAGGAACTATCCAATTCCATTAAATTATAACAAGCAAGTAAGGGAAGAAATATTTCAGAAGTTTCAAGATGGCGGCCTTACCATGAAACCGAAGAAAACGTTATTTTGCCAGGAGAAAAGTTAAATTACAATATTAAATACAAAACTTTGCACTTAAACATGACGAAAATTTAGAATGCAGTAATATTAAACGTAATATAAATAATTATAATAGAAGTTACAGAGTTAAAAATGGATTGTTATACAAATATGGAACAAACCGAGGGAAATTAGTGATTCCATCAGAAATAGAGACGGAATTAATAATGGAGATACATAAGGCTTATGGACACCTGGGAAGGAACAAATTATATTACATGAGGAAAAATATGTTTAGCTGTAAGGATTTATTTAGAAAAATAATAGAAATTCTAAAATACTGGTCCATTTGAAATTGTAAATAAATTAGGTAGTAAGACTTTCATTGTAAAAAATATAAATAATAATAAAATTAAAGGGAAATATGATATAAAGGATTTACGAATCTATTATGGAGCATGAATTAAAAATAAAGTAAAAATAAACAGGTGTTTAGGATAGGACATGAATTATGAAAACCCTGTATAAAGGTAAGAAGAAATGTAAGCATACAACGTTTAAAAGGAAAATGACTAATAGTTATAAGAAAATTCAAAATATAGTATAATCAAGCGGAATAATAAATAAAAATAATAGGTTAATGGATTTAACATGCTGCAAGACTAAATTAAGTATCCAGAGGCATACTAAAAACAGGTTTGATGTCAGAATGGGAAACCAGCCCTAATGAATGAAACCGTAAGCAGATTAAAAACATAATATTTAGATTCAATGAGTAACGGAAGCAAGGTTGTGTTGACTAGGTCAAGGAAGACAATATTGACTTAGGATGTCTACTGTCAGTCGGCTAACGGAACAAGGTCGCAAGAATACAAAGGGAATGGAATGTCGACAATGATACGAAATCACAACAGAGAAAAGTTGTAATTAAAATCAGGACCAGATTAAGGGTTACATCATTGGATTCAGCGAGTTCAGACGAAAAAACCTAAAATTTTTTTTTAGAAAAAGTAAATAATTTAAAATTAAAATAGAAAAGTTTATTAATAATAAATAAATAAAAAATAAAGGGGTAAGTTGACTAAGGGAAAACAGTAAATTAATTAAAAATAAAATTAGAATTAAAACGTTTTGACTGGGGTAACTTTGTTATTAATCGAAATTAGCCAGAAGTTAAGGTATGGAGATTATATAATGTCAAGTTATCTCAGGAAAGTGTTAGGTCCCAATATAGTGTGAAAAAGTGAAGTGAATTGAATAATTATAGGAAAAACAATTAAAAACAATTATAAACAATCAATTAATATTATAAATAAAATGTCATGAATTAATGTATAATATAAAGATGTATCATGTATTATGTTAGAAATCTAGGAGCAGAAAAGGCAGAACAGGGATCAAGGTGAGATTAATTTTGAAGATTGTGGGAGTTTAAATATGGGGTATCGTATGTTATGTCATAACTCATGAAATATTGAGATATTTCAACGTGGCTGACATAAGGAGGGAGCTACAACGGAAATTCGTTGTATGGGGTTATATTTTGGTTAAAAAAGAAAAATATCAAAAAATAATCCCAATGCAAGGTTTGGATGTTTTGTAGAACTTTTTACTGCTTATAGCCGGTCGGTGAGATTGAACTATGAAATGGTCCAAGGTCGAATCTTACCGACTTGTTCTAACGGTAAATTCCTAAGTCGGCGGATTTTGAATTGAAAAATCATTTTTTATGAATTTTGAAAATGTGAAATAATAATGTATAAGGATATGTAGTTGTAATACAAGTCGTATGCAATACATATCTGGTACTGTTATTTCATATTAACTAACAGACGTTACGGCATATTTAAATGAAGAATTTAAAATTTTTCAAAATTAATAAAAATTAATAAACCTTGATATTTTTGAAAATAAAATGTAATTTTAAGTTAAAAGTATTCTTGATAAAATTTGAAAAAAATCTATATTTAAAAAGTTAGCAGAAAAGGTTAAGTATAAAAGCTAATAAAAGTAAATAAAAATAAATTTTGAAAAAAGGATTGTATAGAAGTAATTAAATAAATAAAGTTATACTATAATTAATGATTAAAAATATAAATTTGAGTAAAACAAAAGAGTTATGGTTTTTACGCTATATTATGAAAAAGAAAAAAGATAAGAAGTGGAAATTTTGCAAAAAGAGTTTAAAACCTAATATCTAAAGATTGTGTAAATTTCAGGAAAATCAGTTAATAAATAAACCCCAAACCCAAAGGTGTGAAAATATGCACGGGATTACATCACTACCAGAAGTCGTAGAATTGTGTTATCACGGCTAGTGCGTTTAAATTACGAAATAAACAAAGTTACAAAGTTTGAAAGAAAAAACTTTAAAGGTGTAAGAATTAAAAACTGTAAATTACGCAAATTCTTACGTAAGCTATTGAAGGCGAATGAATAGTCCGAGAAATGTCATTCGAAGTGCGGGAAATTGCCGTGGTCGAGAGCTACAATACACCGGTTACGAAAAAACGCAAAAACTGTTAGGAAAAGTGTTATAGACAATTAAAAGGAAAACAATGAAGATTTTTTCATCAGCCAGTTGCAAGTTGCAGGGTTTAAATGTTCAAGGATAAGTGACGTAGTTAGAGGCGGAGTTAAGATACCAACTTACAGCAAAAATAAATTAAAGGATTAATTAGAACAAAGTGATTAAAAAGGACAATTTAAAAACAGTAAACATAACAAATAAATTAATAATAAATAACAGAACCACTTACACCAAAAATAATCAAGAAATTGCATAGAAATACATCATAAATGGAACTATCGTATCGGTCCAGTGAGGGAAAAAAATTGGTATCGATATACGATAGTTTTTGGCTATAAAAAGAGCCGCACAAATCTCATAGAGGTCTCTCTTAAAAAATTGGTGGAAACAGTTGCTAGGGGTGATTATGCCCGACGGGGCTCTCATGAAAAATTAGTTGAACAAGTGTAAGGGGTGACTATGCCCGAACGTCTCTTTTAAAAAATAGTTTGAAGAAGTTTAAGTGTTACAATGCCAACGTATTAAAACAGCGTCAGCGAGAGCGATAGAAGGGAATAGATTCGAACAACCAGCCAGCCTTCTGAACTCCATGGAGAAACTATAAGACAACTTTAATCGAAATTCAACCAACCAGACACCAGAGGACCATCAGCATCTCAGGACTCAGGATCGACAACACGGCGGACAAGGTCTGAGAAAATCCAAATTTCCTTTTTTAAAGGGCAAAATTGGCCCGATTTTAGAGTCTCACTGATTTTCCTGAGATAATTTTTTTTTTGTGTAATTAAATGAATATATTAAATAAAATGTCAAAATCATGTGTGAATAGAAATCTTTTCAATAAATAAATTTAATAAATGAAATAATTTAAATTCAGAAATAATAGAAATTTTTGTTTTCTATATATCAATTATAAGAAATTCATAAGTAATTGCCTTCTGCTCAAAAGAGAAATATTTAGTTATTATCCATTAGTTTTATTAGAAAAATTGTTTGATTTTATTTTGTTGACTTGTGTCAAGTTATTATTTCAGTTGTTTTATTTCAGTTAATTAAAAGAATTAATTTTTTCATTTTTCCTCTAAATCTGTGTTTTATTTAGAATTGGTCACACATATATATGCTATATTTTCAGGTTTGTGATTATAAAAAAGGGTAAAATATATTGTATCAAAAAGGTATTCCTAAGGACACACCAGCGAGATTAAAATTCAAAAGTAAAGTAAATTCGTGTTCTCCCTGAGAAATAGGGTAATCATAAATACAGTTTCTGGAAGTCGTAAATAAAAAGGGGGGTACCGGTAATTTGGGGCAACTCAAATTATCGAAGAAGTTATTCAATCCAGGCCAGCAAGATAGTAAGCCAAAAACTTCCAGTGGATTGGATAATTTATTCTTTTTGTCACGCGAGAACGAATCCTGTAGGCTAAAAATCTCAGGATTCGAGACTGTTACGTATTAATTAAGATAGGGGGCGTAATTAGTCTGACTCTAAAAAAGATAGAGTTTTTTCGTTGTAGATAGAAGATGGCGCCTTTCCACCAATTTTTTAAGAGAGACCTGTCGGGCATAATCACCCCTAGCAACTGTTTCCACCAATTTTTTAAGAGAGACCTCTATGAGATTTGTGCGGCTCTTTTTATAGCCAAAAACTATCGTATATCGATACCAATTTTTTTCCCTCACTGGACCGATACGATAGTTCCATTTATGATGTATTTCTATGCAATTTCTTGATTATTTTTGGTGTAAGTGGTTCTGTTATTTATTATTAATTTATTTGTTATGTTTACTGTTTTTAAATTGTCCTTTTTAATCACTTTGTTCTAATTAATCCTTTAATTTATTTTTGCTGTAAGTTGGTATCTTAACTCCGCCTCTAACTACGTCACTTATCCTTGAACATTTAAACCCTGCAACTTGCAACTGGCTGATGAAAAAATCTTCATTGTTTTCCTTTTAATTGTCTATAACACTTTTCCTAACAGTTTTTGCGTTTTTTCGTAACCGGTGTATTGTAGCTCTCGACCGCGGCAATTTCCCGCACTTCGAATGACATTTCTCGGACTATTCATTCGCCTTCAATAGCTTACGTAAGAATTTGCGTAATTTACAGTTTTTAATTCTTACACCTTTAAAGTTTTTTCTTTCAAACTTTGTAACTTTGTTTATTTCGTAATTTAAACGCACTAGCCGTGATAACACAATTCTACGACTTCTGGTAGTGATGTAATCCCGTGCATATTTTCACACCTTTGGGTTTGGGGTTTATTTATTAACTGATTTTCCTGAAATTTACACAATCTTTAGATATTAGGTTTTAAACTCTTTTTGCAAAATTTCCACTTCTTATCTTTTTTCTTTTTCATAATATAGCGTAAAAACCATAACTCTTTTGTTTTACTCAAATTTATATTTTTAATCATTAATTATAGTATAACTTTATTTATTTAATTACTTCTATACAATCCTTTTTTCAAAATTTATTTTTATTTACTTTTATTAGCTTTTATACTTAACCTTTTCTGCTAACTTTTTAAATATAGATTTTTTTCAAATTTTATCAAGAATACTTTTAACTTAAAATTACATTTTATTTTCAAAAATATCAAGGTTTATTAATTTTTATTAATTTTGAAAAATTTTAAATTCTTCATTTAAATATGCCGTAACGTCTGTTAGTTAATATGAAATAACAGTACCAGATATGTATTGCATACGACTTGTATTACAACTACATATCCTTATACATTATTATTTCACATTTTCAAAATTCATAAAAAATGATTTTTCAATTCAAAATCCGCCGACATAGGAATTTACCGTTAGAACAAGTCGGTAAGATTCGACCTTGGACCATTTCATAGTTCAATCTCACCGACCGGCTATAAGCAGTAAAAAGTTCTACAAAACATCCAAACCTTGCATTGGGATTATTTTTTGATATTTTTCTTTTTTAACCAAAATATAACCCCATACAACGAATTTCCGTTGTAGTACAGAATGGAAGCAAAGTCTTTCTCCAACTATTTCAGTTTTCGTCATATCAATTTCAGACTTTACATTTTGTGATGTGTCAAATATTTTCACCCTCCATCTTAAATTCGTCATATTTTATGAAGTCATTTTTTTTTTTTTTAATGGGAACATAGTGATTTGATACTTGATTTAACAACGTTTTCAACCCTGAATTCAGTTGCATAAATATTCACGAAAAACCACTGAAAATGAAATTTTACGTTAATCGAACAAACAAATGTGAAACCCGTTACTGCACTAGGATTTGATTTAATTTCACTGGAACATTGTAAAACTCATATTTCATCATAAAACAACTTCAAAACTGCTTTTTAAATAAGAAACCAACTCATTAGTATTGATAAATCAAGTTTACAATTCTACTGACCGGTTTCTGTAGATGTCAAATGAGGTGAAAATCAAAGTATAGTGCGGATCTCACACAACTAAATTTGCAGTATTCGAAAAAAGGCAAATTTCTACAGTTTCTATAGGGTTTTGTGAACAACTGGAGATAGGTGACAACAAACTTATACCACTGTACTCAGGGTTGAAAAACGACGTTAAATCATGTATCATAACACATTGTTGCCGTTTAATAAAATTGACTAAAATCCAATAAGTCGGGGGGGGGGGGGAATCTTAACACATTACGAAACCTAGTATAACAATACACAAATTTTATTTAATCCAAAATCGAATTGATGAAAACTGTGGGGAAATTAGGCGACTAAAAAGGTCTTTAAAAAAATTAAGAATAAAAGATCATAAAATTCTGGTCCTCAAATACTGTAATAACGTTAGGGTCGGAAAAGAACAAGAGTTGATCAAGAGAGAACCGGTGAAAGAGAGAGATCTAACCCGTGACTACATGAAAAAAAGGTGTACAAAACCAGCGGGTCATTTCGGTTCTTGCCACACCTGCGTTCACTATGAATAAACTTTTGAAAATTAGTTGAGCTTCAAAATTTGACAGAAGAACGGACTTGACCTCCAGATAATGTCTTCCAAAAACAAAATAAAGGTTTCACAATATTGTCTACATTTAGAATAAAAAACAAAGACATATTAGTTCAGTAAGACATCTACAAATCTCCACTTAATCAAAAGTCCTCAAATCAAATTTTGACTTTACGTTCGTTTCGACGGAATTAAATCCATCCGAGCTTTTCACTTTTAACAAAAAGCTATACAATTACCCAGGGACGCTTTGTAACGTTAACGAAATCAAGTTTCGAAAAGTGAACATTCGATAAAATGAAAATTATAACAAATGCAATTACGCAATTCTGCACTCGTCTGTTTGGAAAGAAGAACATTTTGATCATTCAAGTAAAAAGGCTTTCCAGCTTGTTAAACCAATTGCAGCGCGAAACTTGTTAAAGTAGATTTTACCTCTCTGATTAAATATCTAGACTTACGATGCATAAAGTCTAGCCTACGTCTGAATCTGGATTTTATTTAAGTTAACTTTGTTGTACAAAAGTAGAATCGATTGTATAATTGACATTTAGAAGCGGTAAAAGAGAATACGCTGAGTATACAACGCGAAGTTTACTGTTTTTGTGAAGAAGACAGCATTAATACATATACCATGTGTCCAAAAAGTCCCACCCCCTTTTTTTTATTAATAGTAATAGACAGATTTGCTTTGGGGAAAGTTTAGATAACCAAAGAAGGAGTTTTTTGAAGTATCAAAGTTTTCAACCCTTACCCCCAAAATGGGGTAGTTTGGGGGTAAGTTAAGAATTTTAAATAGCAACCCCTATTGAGTGATACCTCATTTTAAAGGTCTTTTCAAAATAAGAATAATGGCGCCCAACATAGCAACCAATCGAATTGTGAATGTTAAACTATAAACTCCGGTTGTTTTTATTACATTAGAAACTGCTCTGTTTGTAAAATGATGGTAAGAGCCTTACATTGTTTTTTTAGCTCATATTAAGTTCTTGAAATGGCTACCATTTACTTTTTGGCAGAAATAGATTCTGGACTCAAAAGCTTGTTGTACATTTCGTAACATTTCTGGTCTAATTATTAACGTAAAATTCACAATTCGATTGGTCGCTATGTTGGGTAGGATGAACTTAGAGACCTCTGGTTTACGCCATTATTCTTATTTTGAAAAGACCTTTAAAATGAGGTATCACTCAATAGGGGTTGCTATTTAAAATTCTTGACTTACCCCCAAACTACCCCATTTTGGTGGGAGGGTTGAAAAGTTTGATACTTCAAAAAACTCCTCCTTTGGTTATCTAAACTTTCCCCAAAGCAAATCTGTCTATTTACATTAATTAAAAAAATAAGAGGGGGTGGGACTTTATGGACACATGGTATAATATTACTGTATTAATAATTTACAGCCCAACACATATAAAGGGTGTCCGAATTTACTCGATCAAACTTCAGAAACTGAATCTTGCTTAGTTTTCCGAGTATTTGTACTATACGGACCTCTTTTTTGTAAAGTTCAAAACTCGAGTCATCTTTTAGCGAATATTTTTAGGTTATGTTACCTGTCTACTGTCATGAGAAATCAAAAATAACACAACTGCAACTTTCATTCCCATCACCGCAATCCTTACAAGGTGGACCATTCATCATATCTAGACCGCGCCACTACAACCTCAGTGCTACTGCAACACTCATACGAGAATCATTGTTTATATTTAATAGCGATTTGCGTTGTTATTTTGCTGATTTATTAACTTATTTTCGTTTTAAACGCAACAATTTCATAAGTTTGTTGTACAGAATACCTGTAAAAGCTGTCAAGTTTCTATGTTTGGTATTTTTTTTTTTTAGTAATAACAATTTTTATGCAAGAAAACTGTGAATATCACAACTTTCGGAAAACATCAATTTAGTAAAACACTGCAATAATGAGTATTTCAAGCATGATTTCCACTTTTTCGTCTCATTTTTATTTATTTATACTCATCCCAGAACGAAAAGGTATTCAAAATAACAACGAAATACATCTTTTTTTTAATAACTGTTCATTACTGTCAATTAGAATCCTTTTGAAGTTTTCTTCAAATTAAATTCTTAAATAACACATGTTTCGAACTCACCGTCCATCGTCAGGTGATTAAAAACATTCAACGTAAAAAAATAAACAATATAATCATATTCACTCGCGCAAATTAATAATGTTTACCATTATATCAAAAATGATATCAGTGACTTTCCTTCCCCTCCCCCCACCAATCCTTTCAAGGCCACCCATTCATCCGGTTTAAACCGCACTAATACAAAATCGTACTCCTGCAACACTCTTACGCGAATCATTGTTTGTACTTAATAGCGATTTGCGGTGTTATTTTGCTGATTTATAAACTTTGAACTGAAAAATTTCATAACTCTATTTGGATCTATAACTCAACCTGGCCAACCAGTGTTACATAATCGACTCAACATCTTTTTTGAAACTATAACGAGAGGAAAATATTTTGGAAGAATTACAGGATAACGTACAATATATTCCTGCGCTGAAAATAAATGATGCAGCAATAATATATTTTTAAAAAGCATTATTACGGGAAATTTTTTTTAATAAATAAAGAGGGACGCAAGGAAGAGTTTAAGCAACAAAGAATTTTTCAAAATTCGTCAGTTTTGGGTTAATTTCCAGTAGGGCAGTATTTCAGCAACAATTTAAATGACTATTATCAGCATGCATTATATATTTTCCTACAACTACGTCAAATTATTCAATTTCGACTTAAGAATCAATACTTCGCGTATAAAAAAATAACTGTACGCAAATTAACACTGTTTAAATGTGATACTTTACCGCTCGCTGAATAAACCAGCTGATTCAGGATTATTGTTGTCACGCCGGCCCGCTCACTGAACAATAGACTCACCTAACCTCAAATCCATTTACAGGTCTAGTTGTTCAATACAATGTGGGAACACGATTTGGAAATGGAAAATATAACCAACAGTAAATAACATGTCAACTATTGTTCTGTAACTTGTCAACCTATATTTTGTATAGCTCAAACTTAATCTAAATAGGAAGTATAATGTATAGTTTACGCTCATAATACATAAATGATTATTATAGATCCGATAAAACAAAAAGAATAGTCGGTGAAACCGCTACTGTTTATTTATTTTTCCCCCTTTCCGTGTTATTACAGATGGGATTTTTCGAAGACCACAAACGTATAGCGGTGATCGGAAAACAGGCGGTATTCTTACGTCCTGCCTCATCTATGTACCTTAAGTACAGTACCGTTGAACTGAACGTAACTAGTATTTACTGGTATTCAGTAAATAACTAGGATATACTAGAGTATTAACATAACCTAACTAGGATACACAGACTTGAAGGACGAAATGTTTGTGAGGTTTATTGACTTTGGAAAGATTCAAGAACCATTTCGCTTGGTGGAAAATCCATGGGCAATAACAACAGCAAATGTAGCCCATCTTTCTGTTTTTGGATACGAAGCTAGGGATTTGAAGAATGAGTTAATCGATCTTCAGAATGATACGGAGCTGAAAAGTATTTTTTGAAGACAAAAGGAAGATCAGCGCACTATGAATTTTGGAAATCGGTTGAAAAGGACAAAGTTCCTAAGTTAATTGACTGTGTTCAGAAAATTATGTGTGTTTTTGCATCAACTTATGTCTGTGAATCTACATTCAGTAAGCTGAAGTTCATAAGAAACAAGTACAGATCCAGGTTAACAAGTGAGAACGTTGAAAACATTTTGAGAATTTCAGTTTCTTCCCAACCTGCTAATATAGATGAGAGCTGTGAAAGATTTCGCCCATCCACTTCAAATAATTACCAAATTCAAGTATTCCTGGAATTAAGTAAAAGACATTTCCAACTTTTGTAAATGCAGTTTATTTTATTGATGTAATAAACTTATGTTATAATCATATTTTTTGTAAGTTATTTAACGCCACTTGTACTTGCGGCCCTGAGAAAAATATTATGCAAACCAATTGGCTCTGTAAGAAATCCTAGTGAGGATCCCTGCACTAGAGTCTTAATCTAACCTAACTAGGATACATTAGAGTATTAACCTAACCTTATGTTAAACAATTCTTAGCTTTAGGCTTCTTGGATCTAGAAATATGTTTTAGGGGTAAAAAAACACCCTTGGAGTGGAACATTTTCAAAACCGTTAATTAGTACGCGTCTACAGACCTACCTCCAAAACATGTTTAAAAAATGCATAGCTCTAGGCTTCTTGGATCCAGAGATATGCTTTAGGGGTTAAAACACCCTTGGAGTGGAACATTTTCAAAACCGTTTATTAGTACGCGTTTACTGACCTATACCTAAACATGTTAAAAAATGCATAGCTCTAGGCTTCTTGGATCCAGAGATATGCTTTAGGGGTAAAAAACACCCTTGGAGTGGTGGAACATTTTCAAAACCCTTTATTAGTACGCGTCTACAGACCTACCCCCAAAACATGTTTAAAAAATGCATAGCTCTAGGCTTCTTGGATCCAGAGATATGCTTTAGGGGTAAAAAACACCCTTGGAGTGGAACATTTTCAAAACCGTTTATTAGTACGCGTTTACAGACCTACCCCAAAACATGTTTAAAAAATGCATAGCTTCAGGCTTCTTGGATCCAGAGATATGCTTTAGGGGTAAAAAACACCCTTGGAGTGGTGGAACATTTTCAAAACCCTTTATTAGTACGCGTTTACAGACCTACCCCAAAACATGTTTAAAAAATGCATAGCTTCAGGCTTCTTGGATCCAGAGATATGCTTTAGGGGTAAAAAACACCCTTGGAGTGGAACATTTTCAAAACCCTTTATTAGTACGCGTCTACAGACCTATACCTAAACATGTTAAAAAATGCATAGCTCTAGGCTTCTTGGATCGAGAGATATCGTGATCAGTCAGTGGGTTTTGACAGTGGGTATATATATAGACTAACATTAATTAATCAAATTTACCAATACGTTGGCAGAATGATTTTTAACCAACATTTTTAAGAATAATGGCACCTATACGTACATGCGTGTCTGTAAAACCGTATCAAGACTGTTCACCATTATTTTATGCACTCCCCTCCCTCTTTATATAATAAATGAGTTGCCATCAACAACGAAACAAATCGCTAAAGGATACCCACGATAAATAACACGATCTGTAAAACAGCTAAAATAAGTGCAACCCAATTACGCGCCCTAACCACATCCATTACGGGCAATCCACGAACATGACTCCTCCTACCACTGCTCGTCACTCTTTTAATCGTATTTTTTCAAAGTACAATTTGTTGTTCAATTTAAACTAGGGCAGGCCACATCATGTAAGCATCGTACTCTCTATTAGTCACTGATTATAGGTTAAGCCTATCCAATGCACAATCGTTTACAATAATTGACAATCAATTTGACAAGTGTATTTAATCGATGTGCGAAGGAGTAAGGTTGGATTATTCCTTGTTGTTTAAAGCTGAAAACATCTTGGTTGTCATCGCCTTGTAAAAGAATGTTGATGTGCGTTAAAGTGGTACTTACCCGGCCCGATCATATACTATAACACAAGCGCAGATTGTTAGGAATTAAATATTAGGATTAGGTTAAGTTACAAGTAGCGACAACAGTTACCGAGCAAAACATTAAACTGTGACAAGATGTAAACAGTTAGGAAACCCTGAGCTTGCCACCTCCAAACGCGTCACACATCACTCTAAAAAGTGAGCCAAGGCTTGGAGGAAATCATTCGGCGAGCTGGCCGGGTGGCTGCCGAAAGAACATCAAAGTCGTCAAAGTATCATCGACGTTGTCGGGATCTTCAGAACAGTCCAGGGTATCAATGATCACAGGTACGGGTTAAGCTCCAGCAACAGAAGTGAGCAAGCTTCGAATGTATTCTGTTCTTTAGATTACGTTAACAGAGATTGCAGAAATTATATTATATTCATGTAGCTAACTGAAACATAGACTGTCATTTAATGAAACACGAGTACATCGGATTAACATTTGGTGCATCGGCCGGGAATAAAACAAATGATACATCGGCCCTGATAACGAATAATACATCGGCCGGGAATATAACAAATGTTGTATCGGCCACGTTTTACAACAAGATCCTCTAAATGTAATATCCTCTTGGTTTCTTGGGGCTTATAGGATATGTTCAATTGTATTGGTAGAGCAAGGAGTCTTACCCATAAAGGTAAGTTAGGTTATAGTAACCTGGTGGTACCATCGGATGAGGATCCCTAATACTAGGAATGAAGGTCTGACCGATTCCTTTTTCGACTCGAAAAGAGTCACTCATTGTTACACAAAACAATAGCTGTGAATATTGTAGGTAAACATTTCGTAGGCACCACCAGATTGTTTAAGGGCCATTTTTTATCTCTGCTCTCTAACTATAAAATCTAGCAACTATTTAGTTTTTGATGATCACTTCATTCACTTCCAATTCAATCCGGCAAGGTAGACAGACTGTTGCTTATTGAAAAAAATAAAAAAAGATTCTCAACTTATTTCCTACTTGATAACTATTAGAGAAAGGTTAGGTTAGGTTAGGTTAACCATGATCCAGATAGAAATGAACTGAAATGAAATGAACCAGATAGAGTCGACTGATATGTACTTCTACTGTCCATCAACTGAAATATTGAAAATGTCCCTCCCTAAACTGGATGGTACCACCACGCCTGGGTAATTCCCAAGACATCTAACAATAGACGTGATGTGTAGGAGCAGTAAAGATAGACAATACAGTAGAAGGGTTTCGGTGACACTTCTTCAGGTAGAAATAGCAAGTCAGGTACGATGGTACCATCAGGTTACTATAACCCCTTAAGTTTGTTTAACACGGTAGCCACTCCAAAGTTATCGAAAAACTGAAGAAAAAAAAAGTACCCAAACGGGGCAAAAATATGCTCACATATCAAAATAGATTAAAGCCCATCACCGATACGTTAACTCATCACATGTCTTCCTCTAAATTACGCGCACTATTGATCCAATAACAGGTGAAATAAAAACAAAACCACCCTGTATCTTTCTTTCTGAGACAAAGTTTTTTTTTTCACAATTCACAACAGTGATGAAGATAATGGAGCCAAAAATACACCACATAGAGGAGTGGTTGGGGGTAGACAAAGACATGAATATTTCAATACAGTTAGAGAGAGATAAACAGAGATAAATATCTATAAATGAACTCGTCTTTATCGCTGCCAATGATTGTGGTTATTTTCCTTGAGTGTATAGTTTACACGATACTACGTATCTAGAGCTATATACGAAAACCTTCTCGTAATAACATTGTGATCACTGTTCTTGATGTGGCAATAGAGTGAAAGGGAATGTTGGAATGAATATTCGACACGCAAATGATACGCTGACGGAAAGGGCGCGCGTTTCTTTAAAGTTTTTTCTCCTTGTTCTTTAAATACAAAAAAAAAATTCACTCGTCATCGTCTTATAGGGAAAAAAAATTAAATAAAGAACACCTAGCCCTTGAATACTCTAAAAGCGTCATAGTTGGAAAACAACAAGGGTTGATCTTGATAAGAAAGATGACAGAGAGAGAACTAACCCAATACTACATGAAACACTGATACCTCGGAATTGCTACACTCTACTCATTATAATAAGCCCCGAAAGGGAAACGCAAAGCATGTTTATAACTAGTTCGGCATCACTATTTTTTTCACGCTCTTACCGTGTCAAACAGATCTAATATTTACTACTTGACTAAAATAACGCATTCTGTAGATACGTACAATCAGTTTGTGGACCATTAGCGACCAAAAGAGAGGTATGTTGGATTAAAAAGACGTGATAACAGCGCAACGTAAGGAAAAATCTAACGCCAGCAACGGGATTCGAACCTGTGTAGAGTTAGAATCAGTCGATTTGTCGAACCCAGCAAGCAGTCCACTACTACCCATCTGCAAACATTGACCCATAGTTCGGCATTTCTAAAAACATTACTAAAAACTAATAACTTCTTTACGTTGGCTTTTAATTTATTTTTTAAAAAAATTATTTCTATCCTGCAAAGTGCTCTCCAATCGATAAATCCAATATTTCTATATCCAATACTTAAATATTACGTGTAAAAGTAATTAAATAATTATTTCAAGTATAAAACACACTACCTAGACTGGGAATTGAACCCAGGACCTTTGGACTTACGCGCCAATGTTCAACTAAATAAGTGTATCAAAATTAATTTTTCCCTCCACCCCAAATACTTTCTCTATTTACAACAAGAAAATAAATAAACAGTGTAAAAATATTGCACAAACTTTCTCACTACTCTATCCAATGGAAAACCTAACCAAATCTATTCGTAAGTAAAAATGGTAGCTGTCAGTAAAAAGTGAACCGTGTTTTTTTTTTTTTTTTTTTTTTTTCATTTACGATTTTACATGCGATTTTGAGTCACATTTTACTACAATTTTTTTTTTTAAAACGATTTTGAGAAATATATAACAGCTCCTCAGAAGATAATTTGATTTTTTTTTTTTTACGATATTTTTGGATAGATGGTAACCAATTTGTTTTGTTTGGGTTTTTGTTTGCTACATTTGAGAAAAATTTGATCAAAATCGTTCGAGTAATTTCGAGTTTCTCTTACCAATAATTTTTTAGTTATTAAAATAATTTAAAAAACTCCATTGATACACTCAAAATATACCTACGTACCAAATATGATTACAATCCTTCAACGTGTTTGAGCTAACAATGTAAGATGGACCACAGGCGTCTTACGGACAGACATAATTTATTTTACAAAAACACTATTTTAGACTCAGGAGACTCCAAAACGGATCCCAAAAATCTCTACATCGATATTTCAACCCAACATAACTTTGAAAGAGTGAAAAATAAAGAAAATCAAACCTACAAGGTGTTTCAACTTGTTAGGCAATTCATTTCTTCTGACAAATTATACAATGAAAATACATTTTGTCTACAGTTGTTGACAAAGTGGCATTTTGTTCATTTAAATTAGTTTGCAAAACAGCTGATTTCTCAACAGTTTCACTTTGCCCACTACTTTGCACACTACTTTGCTCACTCCGAATGGCAACCGAACAAAACTAAATTTAGGTGAAGTTTATTTGAATTGATTTACAATATACAGGAAATGTCCCGTATGTAGGTTAGATTAATTCTTACATGTAAAATAACATAAATAAACAACAAAACAACGTTTTAAAGTTGAAAAGGGAAGTAATTATTCATGAAGATGATTGACAGTGTATGTACACGGAGAGTATTTTTCGTTTGCCGAGTTTTGAAGTTGGCAATCCCGTTTCCTCAACAATACACCTAAGTTATTTGTAATATTCATAAATAACCTCAATTTTGACGTGAGAACTTCTACTCAGTGTTGATGTGTTGTTTAGCACTACTGCTAAATTTTGTATAGTTAGTTTAAAAATTATGGACAGTTCAGATTTTTAAATAATCTGAAAAATAAGAAAAATGCGGATATTAAAGATGGAATTGTAATTGATTGTTTGTTTGAACACTATTGTATTAAATTAATGTTTTATTAAATTGTGTTACTGCTGAAGTATGTTTTTTATTTGTCACAAAATAACAACTGTAGACAAAGTATAATGTGCAATTCGTGAGCAAAGTGTCTTTTTTAAACTCGATAAAATTGACGCACTCGGCAAGCTTCGTGCGTCAACATTTTTCTCTCGTTTAAAAAAGTGCCTCTTTGCTCACTAGTTGCACAAATAACTATTTTTTCTCTAACATTAGCAAATTAAAGAAAACTTCACTTATAACAAAGTACTCATCAGAAACTCACTACATCACGGAACCTACAACAGGTTTACATTGTAGGTTTTTACATAAAAGTTGATGTTGGTTTTTAAACAACAAGAGAGTCAAATTACAGTCATTTCCCCTTTAATCATGAACAAAATACCTTAGAGAGAAATGTTTTTATAGAACCGAGAAGAAATGAAGATAAGTATCTCTAAATGACCTCAAACCCTATTGGTTAATAACGTTTTACTGGCCATTTATGCGTAGACGAGACAAAGTTTTCAACAAACATCCTATCTGTGGCTATAAACACATCGTTGGAGCATTGTAACGCTTTTGAAGTATTTGTTTGATTCCTGACAGTTGGGGGAACGGGATCTTTGGAGATAGAAGCAGTTACTTTTATGTGAAAAAAAAACTTGCTTATATATTGACAAAGGGACAAGTTGATGAGCGCCATCGTGGTAATTACCCAGCCCATCATAAAATGCAATACAAGCAGATCCACTAAATGTAATATCCACAAGTGGATTTTTAGATAATGTTAAATTCTATTGGTAAATCAAAGAGTCTTACTGAGTAGGACAAGTTTGTTTACGCAATTTTTGTTTATTACTATTTTCTTGACGTCCGCTAGATTGTTAGGCTTTGTGGAAAAGTCTCCACTCGTTATGTTTGAGACCTGGCGAGCCTCGGAGCTGTATACAGGGTGCATCAGAACACCAGTGCACATTGTACAGCGACTGAACCAAATGAGCTACACTCTTCGTTTTAATTTAAACCCACCTATTTCGATCCTGGAGAATTCAGTAAAAATATTTTCAAATCTCAAAAATCCCCCAAAAGTGCTTTTTTGGGGGTGGGGGTCGTTTTGAAAAATTTACAAATGTAAAGGTAGGTCGAGTGATACCTCATTTTAAAGATCTCTGTTCATCACTGATCATTTTGGAAAAAAAGTTACAACTTATCTCACTGCGAATGTACAGGGTGTTCCAAAACGTCAAAAAAGTAGTGTTTTACAGTTAGTTTTATTGTTACCACATAAAATAGCCTACATAAACCAAATTTTTATCCAAGATTCATGAGAAGATAACCTTTCCAAAAACGTGTTTATGTTACTCCTTAATCAATTTTTTTTGGAAAAAAACAGATAAAAACTCAAAAACTCCAAATAGTAACGTTAGCCGTGAAACACATCAATGAAAAGGCACATCAAAAATAAATATTTTTGGTATTTAAAGTTTGACTTTATTTCTAACCGTTTCACAATGATGCGTTAAAAACGGTTTTTTAGACTGTACCTCTCTTATTGATCTTACTACCACTCAACCCTACGAAAATCACAACTAAAAACTGTAACTTTGGGTCACCAGTTAAGTAAAATTACAAACAATAACCACAGGCAAAATATTATTAATTTTCAACAAAGGTTTCTCTTAACTATAAACATTTTGTTTCTTCAGTTAATTTAACATGTAATTTATTGTAGTCGTACAAGTAAAATGTTGATACATTGTAGGTTTTTACATAAAAGATGATGTTGGTTTTTAAACAACAAGAGAGTCAAATTACAGTCATTTTCCATTTAATCATCAATAAAATGCCTATTGAAACATGTTCATCTTAATTGTCAAGTTATACTTTTTTTCTATAAAATAACCTTTTTAAAATTTATTTTAATTTTTGAATGGAACAGTGAGTTATTAAAATAAATGAACACGAAGATATTTTTAGTGCTATGAAAGGGAATAATAGCCTTGTTCCCTTTAAGAAAATACCCTTAAAGTATATATACCTTTAAGAGACAATTGCACTTAAAACATAATTCTAAAAACTAAAACAGTACGCCAATCACTTGCACTCCAACAATAACCTACTATAGGATAGAACAAAAACTCGAACACAAGATCTCACAAAAATTATGTTTACTTAATTAAACGCTTTTCAACGACAAAGTCGCCATCCTCAATGACACATAACTTAAATATAACTATATTGTAGTTCATGTATAACTGAGGATGACGACTTTGTCGTTGAAACACGTTTGATTAAGTAAACATAATTTTTGTGAGATCTTGTGTTCGAGTTTTTGTTCTATCTAATATTATCTCACAAGTCAAGCTCAATATTTATTTATAAACCTACTATATAACCAAAATTATTGGAGTAAACGTAATGTGAATAGGAAAGACTGGTGTCAACAACCCCCCCGTACCACCCCACCCAAAAATGCCAAATGTCATTGAGTAATAGGCAATAAAGAGTGTTGGAAAATAAGTTTCTCAGGCGCCATTTTATAGTACATTATTTAAACCCACGCTATTTTAGCTAGGGTGAACCTTTTGAGGTGGGATTTGCGGCATTGTGTTCTACTCATAAAGGCCTTTAATTCGATGTACAACTCGACCTATGCTCTCATTTAACATTTCCTATAAATGGACAGGTTTCATCTGAGCTGTGAGCTGCGCGTGGAAGGGAGGTACAAGTTTGTAGTTCGAGGCCGCGTGGGGGACAGAGGCATTGTAGGGGAAACAGTCGGCGCCGGCTACTGTCCACGATCCAGCGGTCTTGCAGACATCGTTGTTAATACCAACACCCAACACAGACTGAGGCGACCGCTTCCCCCACCACCTCACTGCTGCTTAGACCACGCCAAGACCCACTGCGCACCCAAACTCCACAGCTCAGATGAAACCTGTCCATTTATACTTACTCCTTATGGGCCGCCCCCCTGGAAAGGTAGCGATCTACTGAATACGTACTAAAATTGGTTTTGCTGTCAATTAACAATCTGCAAAGCTTTCTAGCTCTATCTGCAATGGTTCAAACAACATTAAGCCGTCCCTACTGGTAGATTGAGTATATTTAAAAAAATCTCGGAAAGCAATGGAAAATAAACACAAGTTATTGTACTCGTGCAAAGGGTGAAATAGCGTATGTAATGAATGTTTCACAGTAGAGAGAGGTAATCAGTTAAGCTCCCGTGCAATGCTTTGTGTCGGGTTCCACCGCCATCTGCAATAAATGAAAGTATTTTAAATCCTAGCTACTTGTTTGTTTCCAAGCCATTGTTCGTTACTCAAGTATTTATTTAACTTTCTTCTAAATAAAGAGGAAATATGATGATGGAATTCTAAGAAATATAAAAATTCTCTCTCATTGACACCTGAGAATAACAAAATATAAAACGATAATATACACTGGAGAAATGTGATAACATTTATAGCTAATTGTTGACCGAGCAAAAGCACGGACCTTTTTAAACGAGCCAATTTTTTGACGTAGGAGTTGGCAAACCTTCCCCCAGAGAGCATCTACTACAAACAGCATCCTCAGATTCCTATTTTGATGTTGTTCTAAGATCTGTCCTATTACATGCACTATTTACCAATAACGCGCAGGTGTATCTTTCACAGGATCTATGTCAGCTCTATTCCAGATTAACACCCCCTTAATATTATATCTTCATCGCTCTTTATTCTGTTTTAAGACAAACCCTACAGTGACGCGTGGTGATAGTCTAAACATCACCGGGCAAAAGGTGTCGCATACACAGCCGATTGTTAACCGCTCAAACTAGCCTCACCCGATGAAACAGCGCTCTAGCCGGGGAGAACATCCTTCGTGGTGAAAACGTGGAGACAGAAATGACATAACAACCTTGTGGGGATGACACTTGTAAGGAATATAGTTTAAAAAAATATTGAAACCAGAATGAAATCCAACTATTGTGAAAAAGTTGCAACTTTCAACTCGAATCCTAAATCTTAAAACAACTGATATCTTGAAAACGGTAAAACCTTTTTCAGTTTTGAGTCAGTCATTGTTTTCAGAAATAATAACTGTGTAAACGATATGTAGCATGAGCACATTTGCATTAAGATTTTTGAGGTTGACCCCTACATCTTGGATCTAGAGAATTTTCATAAAATGTCCAAACACTTAAAAACTGAGCGTTTTTTATATTTATAATGGGTGGTATTAGATACAATCTGGTATAAAATATGCAGAAATGTTAGTAGGGCTTTAAACCCACACTGTCCCATGAGTTTATGAATAAACTGTACGATGTTTTTTAATCGTATTTTCCTTTTTTTTTTTAATAAAAACTTATTTCGAATTCGGAAATTAAAACAAATGAAACTCTAAGGGTATCTGCCATAAAACAAAACGCTATTCTCTTAAGAAACCAAACAAAACTAATAGTTGCTTCTCAAAAAAATGTCTATTCAAGAGCATCAAAATCGATTATTAATAAAGAACTGCGGCAAAAAAGTTACGATTTAATCGTAAACAAATACAAGGTCATCTAGTTAGAGATTCCGTCTACACGTAACAAAATATATACATCGTATACTGCGAATCTGATAATTAATTTGTTTAGTTCGAAAACAGTTTGACGCAAAAACTTGATTTAATAAAGTCGACTATACATAACAAAATTAAAGTTAACCTAAAAGAGAAGTTGATTATTTCTAGTTCCTGTCCGTGTCACACTCATCACGACAACCTAACCCAGTTCTAGGGGTTAAATTCACTTCCAAACTGAAGTATTGCTTAATAACTCCTTGTCGTCACGAATACATCTTTACGTTTTGTTAATTACTGGAATGTCAGAAAGTTATAAACAAGTTAAAGTGGAATGACGTCACACGCCACTGGGTAACGGAGGAAATCGAGTCCGTGCTCGGTATCGAATATCGTCACTTGATTGTAACACGGTTTTCTTGACGTTTGATTTATTCTACGCAGATATCCTGGATTGGTTCAAAGTTGGAAATTACGTTGCAAAGGCGATGAATATTTATATGGTGCTGGTTCCCAAGGTCGAAAAGGGTTCGTAAACTTCCCACGATCTAGCAGGAGCTTCCTCCTATTCTAGAGTCGGGAGGAATTCTTATCGGTTGAAAACGCAGCGTCTTTCAGCTTTTAACTCAAAAACCTCTGTTCTGATTTTAATAGAGTTTTCTTTCTATATAGATACGTTTATGTTTAATTAAAATTGGTTCAATAGTCCTCAAGTTATAACAATATTTTTCCGCAAGGATAAAATCAAAATTGATAACATTTTTTCAGCCACAAATAGAGTAGATATTAAGTGGAGGCTCCACTAGCCGCCCATAAGACTATTGCAATACAGTGCTCTCGTTGATACCCATATTTTCCCTTCATTCTTCATCCGATTTCGTTGATTTTTTTTTTTTTTTTTTTTTTTTATTGAAGACAACAAACTGCTTTATGTTAACTGTGAGAAAAATCCTTCGTATCTTTAAAGGTACTTTCTTAAAAAATTGCTAAAGTAAAAAAAAATGTTGTTTTGGTTTTCATGTAAAACAGAAAAAGATATTTTAAATTTGGTTCAACAAAACACATTCAGCTGTACAATACCTTTTTATTGATACCTCATTTATATTTATATCTTTAAAAACAAAGAATTTATGGGTATTATTCTATTGCATTAGTCTTATGGGCGGCAGACGGCACCGGCCGGCTAGTGGAGCATCCTCTTAAGTATAAAAAACAATCGGTACTTGGTGAAAATCCATCTTAAAGTAAATAATAACGCACAAGTAAACTTCACAAATCAACATATATTTTGACACCTGTTTAGCAATGTGACAACTATGATATAAAACGTACTAAATCCAACTTAAGTATCAACATCTATAGTAACAAAGTAAGGGGATGGAATCCAAAGAAGGGGGACTGAGCCAGGACTACCTGAGAAGGTAAATGACCTGACAAGATGTGTGAAAATGAGATTAACAAAGGAGATGGGTTAAACACTTGTTCATTGAAGTTGGAAGCATAACAATTGAGAACAGAACATAGGCATAGAAGAAGGAATTACAATAAGAAAGTCACAGCCCATGTTAAACAGCGTGATACGAGAGCGATCGGCCCCTAGGAGCGCCACTAGTTGTTTTGTAGCAGTTCTTGTTTTCAAGTAGTTTCGGTTACTGCCACCGTGCCACTCCGGCGCTGTATCCCCACAGCCAACCTTGCCAAGCCCACCCCACCCCGTCAGCATGGCAGCGTAACTGTGGTCTCGTGATACAGTAGCCAAGCCTTTACTACTAGAGCTTTCTGTTGTCCAGTAACCAAACTAAAGATATTTTGGCGATCGTGGGCATCACGCTAGAGCCTATACCTGTGACTTTCTTATTCTAATTCTTTCTTCTATGACATAGGTCCCTCAGGAATCCCAAACTCGTACTCACCAAAGTGAGCCCCTAAGGGTGGTGAATGGTTTTTTGTGAGACGGTTAAAAATACTTTTTTGTTCGTCTAAAAATGGATTTACATCTTTTTTTTCATATAGTCACAGGTTTCTCTCTATTTCATCTTGCTTATCAGATCTCTTTTGAACAACTCTTGTTCTTTTCCGATCCTGAAGCTATTAGAGTATTCAAGGTCTAGGAGTCTTTATTTTAAATTTATTTCTTCTTTCTTTTATAAGGCGATGATGACCGACAGTTTTTTTGCTAACAAGAAACAAACTGAATCAGAATTTTAAATAATAATAAAAACTACTTTACTTTTTCAGTAAAATAAAACATTATTCATCAAAGTTAAATTCGTTTGCTTGTTTAGACAAAGCGGAAACATACAAACATTGCAAAGACGTGAGACAACATGTGTAAGCAGTTTTGATAGGCCTAAATGTTTAACCAGCCGAACAAGAGACAAAACCTTGACAATTTGTCGTCATCAATAATTCCAAACTCGTCCTGATGGTCAGTTTATTTAGTCTTACTTAATGTTTGTATTGCCTTCTATACTCATTTAATCAAACTGAGTTGTGTTTGGAAGCAGTCCACTGGGGGGAAGCAAATTTTACAATTTCACTAAATACGAAATATAATAGTTATCGGTTAAAAAATTTCCAAAATTTGGAGACGGTTACGATATTTAGGTGAAACAACAGAAATAAAAAATACATTGTTTAGCACTACATTTAAATACTTGTCATTTTTTCAAAAAACTAAAAATAGTATTCACTTCAATGTAAAGGCGCGTTTATTAAGTAAGTAAAAGAACGCATTAAAAAATTTAAAAAATATTTTTCCAACCAAAATAATGGTGCAAAAAAATTGCACAAACTTTCTCCTTCACCTCTAAAACCAATACACAAACAAACCAAAAAACAATTCACTGCTAACGCGATTTTTCCGTCATTACAACTTTGAATGTTTAAACTCAAAAACGAAAGCATTTATCGAAAAACTGCTTTCACCATCGTTTTCCTTGTCAAATTTTACATGAAAATCACATATCACATGTCACTTTCCCATTAAAAAAAAAATTGATTCAATATGGCGGATCCAAGATCCCGGAAAAAATTTCAAACCTACAAAAGTATAATTTTTTATACTACGTAGATCCGCTTTTGTTTCTGCCTTCAAGTACCTCTCAGTTATGCAGTATAGAGGCGTTTCCATACTTTAAAATAATCCTGTATATGTACAAAAAAACAATAGTCTCAGTTAATGGTTTTCTTTCTTCCGATGTTTTTGCATCATTTTATTTTGTTATGGATATGATTATCAAGATGCATTCTTCCTTACATTATACAGTCTATAAACTATTGTTTGCAACATTGATCTGGACGTAGATTTATCAATTTACTCACAAGTCCACTAACCTCATATCTATTGTACACGACTGTGCGTCTTAGCGCAATATATCTGCGCATTTTATTTACGATCCTGTTTGATGCAAGTAGGAAAGTTTGCGCACATTCTACTTAAACCGATTTAAATACAAGTTCTATCTGCTTTACCTCTGAATACATTGAAAGGTCTTTTTATCTACTTGCAGATGTAATAGTAGACTTAAGATTCCGGGATTTAATGGGGAAAATATTATAAGAACCCTCATATATTGACTGGGAAGATTTTAAACAGACAATTTCTTCAACAGCTCACGTTCAACACAACCCAGTTTATCTGTACAGGTCAGACTACGCAGGAAATTCTATCTTTGTGTAATAGAGACCGGATTGTACATACAAATATAGAAGAGAATACTGGACCAATTTAAACGGATTGGCGTCATCATAATTGTAATAAATTGTAGACGTCGGGGTAATTTAAGGGGACTGCGACGTGAAAAAATATTTCTTTTTCAAATTTTTTGTCCATATATTAATCTTTATTGTATTATCTTTAGAGTGATTAACATTTATTAATTCTTTTCAAATAGAAAAATAATGTTTTCCGTATGAATTACAAAGTCTTAAAAATGTTGTGTAGAATCCGAAAATCCCATAAAATATAGAGGGTGCCATAAGAGACTATAAAGTTGGCCGCCATATTAAAAAAAAGTTGGACGTATTTCGCAATTTCAATTTCATATTTTTAATGTTCACAAAATATAAGTGAAATCGCCCATTAAAAGTTCGCTCTAATATTCTAGTTACAGATATCACAATGGTGGCTCGGTTAAAAATGGACACCCTGTATATAAACCGTAGTGAGGGAATGAAATAAAATAAACAACCATAAAAAAAAAAATCACATCGACTTTCTGACCCATCATATAACTCAGTACTAAGTTCAAGTAAAATTAGCCTAATAAAATAGTTACCTCGTAAAAATATACGAATAAAACAAACAGACTAATAAGAATTAAATTCCATCCAGAGAGGGTATAGATGGCGCTGAAAACCCCAACCCTCTGTGTACATAAAACATTGCACAGAGTCTTAACTGATTACCTCAGTCTATTGTAAAGAATTCATTACATCCTTTGTAGCAATATTCAATTCTCTCGTGATAAAACAAAATTTTAAATACTCGCCAAGCAGTTTGACGTGCTGGGGTGATAGGGGTGCGACAATATTAACAAATTTAATTTCAAATATTAGCAATATTGTAGTTTGCTATATGAAATGTCCTTTATTTTAAATTTATTTTTCAAAAATTATAACTGTCATCATCGCCTTATATGGTTTACTCGATAGAAAGTTATTGCAACTCGTGCATCACTGAAGATGGCAACTTTATTGTTGAAACGTGATTCAATAAATAAACGTACAGTTGGGAGCGTGTAGTTAAGTATGTCACCTTATTCAGGCCGAATTTGATAAAAAATCAAGGTATAGTTTAAGTTATTGTAGCTCGTGCATCACTGAAGATGGCGACTTTATTGTTGAAACGCGAATCAATAAATAAACGTACAGTTGGCGACGTGTAGTTGAGTACGTCACCTTATTCAGGTTGAACTTGATAAAAAAATCATGTTATAGTTTAGTTATGGTAGCTCATGGATCACTGAAGATGGCGACTTTATTGTTGAAACGCGAAACAATAAATAAACGTACAGTTGGGGGCGTGTAGTTGAGTACATCACCTTATTCAGGCCGAACTTGATAAAAAATCAAAGTATAGTTTAGTTATCGTAGCTTTCTAAAGGTTATCGGTGTCGTATTCTCACCCGGTTTAACACAAGAAATGCCACACCGTTGATTCCATTTCCATAACGAGAGACAAATCACGTATAAATGGACAGGTTTCATCTGAGCTGTGGAGTTTGGGTGCGCAGTGGGTCTAAGCAGCAGTGAGGTGGTGGGGGAAGCGGTCGCCTCAGTCTGTGTTGGGGTGTTGGTACTAACAACGATGTCTGCAAGACGGCTAGATCGTGGACAGTAGTCGGCGCCGACTGTCTCCCCTACAATACCTCTATCCCCGCGCGACCTCGAACTACAAACTTGTACCTCCCTTCCACGCGCAGCTCACAGCTCAGATGAAACCTGTCCATTTAAATTCGTTTATAACAGCACAATACAATACTGAACGGTCGCAACGATGTGCCGCTTGGACAAGCATTATTAGACTAACGATCAAGGTCATAGATTGAGTGACTACGCAAGCTGCAGGGTTGGCATGTCCTGCTAAAAAAATCAGTCTCATTACTTCATTATCACGCCTCGTATACGATCATACGAACGAGAGATGTCTATATTAACAAGTACCACTTTATACTACTTATAAACAAAATCCTATACGATTATACACATATAGTATAACTTTGTATCTCACCCCTATTATAAGAAGACATTCAAGTATTTTCACCCTCTATTTTGGCAACAGATCCTTTATTAGAAGCTTCCGATTAAATTCAACAAAGCGGAAGTACATTCACAACCAGTTATAAATTGGCAAAATGACTTTTTCTTGGCATTGCTCCTCCACCATACATCAATCCTTGTCTACCCCCCCCCGTCCACTCCCCTCCCCTCGATAATATATTTAGACGCACAGTTATTATACAAGAATGTCAGACTCGTGCATTTCTTTGTTTTCGACAACAAGGGGGCGTGGCTTAAACACACTTCCAATTATTAACATTATATCTCAAATTTCCAAGACGTTAGTGAATTTAGAGTCCGATGCTTTACAGCCTCTTGTCACTGCGACCCAAATTGATCTTTTGTGACTGCCCAACTAATTATTGTCCAAGACGTCTCCTATGACGATATTCACAATAAGGAAGACAAGGATTACCACAAAAACAAAAACAAAAAATAAAACAAAGACTAATAAATCCAGTGTGTTTATTTCATGTAAATTGTATTAAGTGTAAAATTACTTGTCGCTTTAATTTTATTAGTTTATTATACCAGGTAGTCTATAAGGTTACCATGAGCATTGCCCCTTCCACATCCGGGTCGGTTACATGAAGCAAGAGTTTGTGATTGGCCGGTTAAGAGTTAAGGGGGGCGCTACTTAGCACGTAGCTTTAGCTTTATCTTTAGACTGTAAAAGTTTAGTTGTAAATCTTCGATGATTACGACGACATCGACTTTACATACTTAATATAACCACACAATGAGAAATGCGTAACGTATAAGTTTTAAAAACAGTTTTTGTGAGATGTGTGACGAACAATTCAATAGTTTTTAAAAGATCTATTGGATTTTCGTTGATTTCTTTTTATTAGAGTTCGTAGGTTAAATAAAGAACCCTTATAATCTCACACGCGTGTCTGTCTGTAAATCGCAACCAGTCTACACAGACAAGACGATAGTGCTATATATTTCAATCTTTGCATGTATATTCTTTGAATTATCCTACATACAGGGAAAATATGGCGGTACAAAAAATGACCTTAAAAAGTATTGTATTGAAATATATTATGTGTGGTGTGGTATTAAATAAACTAGAAGTTATTCCGATTACGAATATGTAGGGCCTATATTTATTTGACGAATATATTGGCGGTAGGCAGCGTAAAAGACTTCGAGTTTATAAAACTAACTGTCCCTATATGCATACGGGTCCTTATTCGTGTGGTTTTAGCACACGCTTGACCCTCTTATTTTACTCGCGGTTTTGTACAAGTCATTAATCTTCATACGTCACTAAAATTTGAACGAAATGGATAAACACGATTTTGAGACACTGCGTCTTGGATCTTTTCCGTTAAATTCACTACCACTGCTAATAAGGTGGTCCAGGAGGCTATACATATAATTATATAATCTCCTAACCAGGCCTATGTTAATCCACTACCACTGCTAATAAAGTGGTCCAGGAGGCTGTACATATATAATCTCCTAACCAGACCTATGTTAATCCACTACCACTGCTAATAAGGTGGTCCAGGGGGCTATACATATATAATCTCCTAACCAGGCCTATGTTAATCCACTACCACTGCTAATAAGGTGGTCCAGGAGGCTGTTCATATATAATCTCCTAACCAGGCCTATGTTAATCCACTACCACTGCTAATAAGGTGGTCCAGCAGGCTGTACATATATAACCTCCTAACCTGGCCTATGTTAATCCACTACAACTGCTATTAAGGTGGTCCAGGAGGCTGTACATATATAATCTCCTAACCAGGCCTATGTTAATCCACTACCACTGCTAATAAGGTGGTCCAGGATGCTGTACATATATAATCTCCTAACCAGGCCTATGTTAATCCACTACCACTGCTAATAAAGTGGTCCAGGAGGCTGTACATATATAATCTCCTAACCAGGCCTATGTTAATCCACTACCACTGTTAATAAGGTGGTCCAGGAGGCTGTACATATATAATCCCCTAACCAGGCCTATGTTAATCCACTACCACTGCTAATAAGGTGGTCCAGGAGGCTGTACATATATAATCTCCTAACCAGGCCTATGTTGATTAACTACCACTGCTAATAAGGTGGTCCAGGAGGCTGTACATATATAATCCCCTAACCAGGCCTATGTTAATCCACTACCACTGCTAATAAAGTGGTCCAGGAGGCTGTACATATATAATCTCCTAACCAGGCCTATGTTAATCCACTACCACTGTTAATAAGGTGGTCCAGGAGGCTGTACATATATAATCCCTTAACCAGGCCTATGTTAATCCACTACCACTGCTAATAAGGTGGTCCAGGAGGCTGTACATATATAATCTCCTAACCAGGCCTATGTTGATTAACTACCACTGCTAATAAGGTGGTCCAGGAGGCTGTACATATATAATCTCCTAACCAGACCTATGTTAATCCACTACCACTGCTAATAAGGTGGTCCAGGGGGCTATACATATATAATCTCCTAACCAGGCCTATGTTAATCCACTACCACTGCTAATAAGGTGGTCCAGGAGGCTGTTCATATATAATCTCCTAACCAGGCCTATGTTAATCCACTACCACTGCTAATAAGGTGGTCCAGCAGGTTGTACATATATAACCTCCTAACCTGGCCTATGTTAATCCACTACAACTGCTATTAAGGTGGTCCAGCAGGCTGTACATATATAATCTCCTAACCAGGCCTATGTTAATCCACTACCACTGCTAATAAGGTGGTCCAGGGGGCTGTACATATATAATCCCTTAACCAGGCCTATGTTAATCCACTACCACTGCTAATAAGGTGGTCCAGGGGGCTGTACATATATAATCTCCTAACCAGGCCTATGTTAATCCACTACCACTGCTAATAAGGTGGTCCAGGGGGCTGTACATATATAATCTCCTAACCAGACCTATGTTAATCCACTACCACTGCTAATAAGGTGGTCCAGGGGGCTGTACATATATAATCTCCTAACCAGGCCTATGTTAATCCACTACCACTGCTAATAAGGTGGTCCAGGAGGCTGTACATATATAATCCCCTAACCAGGCCTATGTTAATCCACTACCACTGCTAATAAAGTGGTCCAGGAGGCTGTACATATATAATCTCCTAACCAGGCCTATGTTAATCCACTACAACTGCTATTAAGGTGGTCCAGGAGGCTGTACATATATAATCTCCTAACCAGGCCTATGTTAATCCACTACCACTGCTAATAAAGTGGTCCAGGGGGCTGTACATATATAATCTCCTAACCAGGCCTATGTTAATCCACTACCACTGCTAATAAGGTGGTCCAGGAGGCTGTACATATATAATCTCCTAACCAGGCCTATGTTAATCCACTACCACTGCTAATAAGGTGGTCCAGCAGGCTGTACATATATAACCTCCTAACCTGGCCTATGTTAATCCACTACAACTGCTATTAAGGTGGTCCAGGAGGCTGTACATATATAATCTCCTAACCAGGCCTATGTTAATCCACTACCACTGCTAATAAGGTGGTCCAGGAGGCTGTACATATATAATACTAAATCATACATGCAGAGGTGAAATTTAGTTTGTCATTTAAAATGTTGGATGGATTAATCTTCTGGTGTTTATAAATTTCAAATTCCTCCATAACGTTCATTTTATGTCCCTTTCTTAATCTGTGCAATAAGGTCATATTGTTCTGTATGTCAGTGTATTTATGATGCTTATCAATTAGATGTTCGGCAAATGATGAGTGGATTGAGTTTGTATTTTTGCTGTTGGGTAAATGTTCCTTAAAACGTGTTTTAAAGGATCTACCAGTCTGACCAATATACTGTTTTTCACAGTCATCGCAATTGAGTTTATATATACCTCCATTTAAGTATTTATTGTGGTTGGGTTTGGTGTGGTTTAAAAAACGCTGTAAGCTATTGTTGGTTCTGTGTAAAATACTGTATCCAAGTTTTTTTGAATAAGTTGCGGGTCTGTTTTTCGAAAGTTAGGATTTATCGTCTTGCCTGTGTCGACTAATTACAGAAAGCAAACGTAAAAACAAGGGAGTGAAATTTTAAACGTCTTCGGTTTTTACCTACGTACCGTAAAAATATTAAGGTTCAAGAAAAATTGGGAAAACAAAAAAAAAATAATAACCTTGACTGTTCAATATTATTTAATTAAGAATTACACTTATCACAAACAAAACAAGTACGCTTATATACTTTTTTTTTGTCAAAAACAGCAGCTATGACTCTTTTTCACTTTTGGATGACAACTACAGAATTGAAAATTTTCGTGACGATTACATTTGGATCATTTTTACATTAATTTGAGGATATGCGTCTGAGAAAGTCTGTGCAGTAAAACATAGTTTCCAGATAATTACAAACTACAAACAAATATTGTCGCTCCGGTAACACACTTGACGGAGAGTCCTTATAAGGAAGAAGCGTTATATCAATTGGCATGTGTCCCTTAGCAAAGGTAAGATTGAAGGATATATATAAAGTAAGAGAAGTCGAGCGAAGCGCCATTTCTGTATTGAATCGTGCCATGAATCAGAAATCAAGCGTCAAGTCCACAGTTGGATGATTACAACATCTCCCAAGACAGATGGACATGAAAGGTTGCTTTAACATTAACATAATGTATTCACTTGGACCTCTCTCAGTCTGCACTGAATGTCAATGCAATATTCCTAGACGAATAGTAGCACCGCTCCCTTTAGTATGCTGTACTAGCTGTGATCGTGGAAATCGGGCTTTGTGTGTATATCCTTAATTAGCTCTGTTACGTACGCGTGATAAGTATCCACCCGGAGTTTACTAAGAGCTAAAAACATCTCCCCTAAGCGGAAACTCAATTCTTTGTTCTTCAAAGGCGAAGAACCATTCCATCATTGCGTTATTAAAAAAAAAGGGAAAAAAGATAAGAGCATAAATTAAAAAAAAAAAAAAAAAACAGCGCCAGGGTCGGAAGAGAACAAGAATTGGTCAAGAGAAACCTGATACGAATGGTAAAAGTTGGGAATCTAACCAAAGACTACATGAAGGAAGGTGTAGATCCAGCTAGGATATGGCTCACCCTCGCTCACTATGTATTAAGGCCAAGACAGTACGCGGAAATGTAACAAATTGTAATAATAAATACAAATACGTTATTACATACAACTACCAGAGTATTTACCGATCCTAGCGCACTTACGGAGAAATTTAGTTTTGTACGGGAGTAAGAACGATTCTTGCGTAACGTCGCTATGGATGGTCAGACGTTCCTTGTAGTACCTCTCTGCGCCACGAGTAGCGTGCAGAGTAAGTTGTATTGTTGAAAATATTTTGATTTAAATGTGGAGTTTTGTTTGTACTTTATGAATATATATGTAAGTATTTTAGTTAATATTATTGTATGTTACTTTCAATAGTATTATACTTAGAAACTATCGTTCAATGTTGGATAACTCAAGCTGACGATATCATACCAACTCTCATAGATTGAAAATCTCCACATTCGAGAAGTTCGTCCTCAAGCTGACAAAATCCTACTATCTGTCATAGATTGAAAGTCCCCATTCGACAAGTTCGCCCTCAAGCTGACAAAATCCTACCATCTGTCATAGATTGAAAGTCCCCACATTCGAGAAGTTCGTCCTCAAGCTGACGAAATCCTACCAACTCTCATAGATTGAAAATCTCCACATTCGAGAAGTTCGCCCTCAAGCTGACAAAATCCTACTATCTGTCATAGATTGAAAGTCCCCATTCGACAAGTTCGCCCTCAAGCTGACAAAATCCTACCAACTCTCATAGATTGAAAATCTCCACATTCGAGAAGTTCGTCCTCAAGCTGACAAAATCCTACTATCTGTCATAGATTGAAAGTCCCCATTCGACAAGTTCGCCCTCAAGCTGACAAAATCCTACTATCTGTCATAGATTGAAAGTCCCCATTCGACAAGTTCGCCCTCAAGCTGACAAAATCCTACCATCTGTCATAGATTGAAAGTCCCCACATTCGAGAAGTTCGTCGTCAAGCTGACAAAATCCTACCATCTGTCATAGATTGAAAGTCCCCACATTCGAGAAGTTCGTCCTCAAGCTGACAAAATCCTACCATCTGTCATAGATTGAAAATCCCCACATTCGACAAGTTCGCCCTCAAGCTGACAAAATCCTACCATCTGTCATAGATTGAAAGTCCCCACATTCGAGAAGTTCGTCGTCAAGCTGACAAAATCCTACCATCTGTCATAGATTGAAAGTCCCCACATTCGAGAAGTTCGTCCTCAAGCTGACAAAATCCTACCATCTGTCATAGATTGAAAATCCCCACATTCGAGAAGTTCGTCCTTAAGCTGACAAAATCCTACCATCTGTCATAGATTGAAAGTCCCCACATTCGAGAAATTCGTCCTCAAGTTGACAAAATCCTACCATCTGTCATAGATTGAAAATCCCCACATTCGAGAAGTTCGTCCTCAAGCTGACAAAATCCTACCATCTGTCATAGATTGAAAATCCCCACATTCGAGAAGTTCGTCCTCAAGCTGACGAAATCCTACCATCTGTCATAGATTGAAAGTCCCCACATTCGAGAAATTCGTCCTCAAGTTGACAAAATCCTACCATCTGTCATAGATTGAAAGTCCCCACATTCGAGAAATTCGTCCTCAAGTTGACAAAATCCTACCATCTGTCATAGATTGAAAATCCCCACATTCGAGAAGTTCATCCTCAAGTTGACAAAATCCTACTATCTGTCATAGATTGAAAATCCCCACATTCAAGAAGTTCGTCCTCAAGCTGACAATATCCTACCGACTCTCATAGATTGAAAATCCCCACATTCGAGAAGTTCATCCTCAAGTTGACAAAATCCTACTATCTGTCATAGATTGAAAATCCCCACATTCGAGAAGTTCGTCCTCAAGCTGACAATATCCTACCATCTGTCATAGATTGAAAATCCCCACATTCAAGAAGTTCGTCCTCAAGCTGACAATATCCTACCGACTCTCATAGATTGAAAATCCCCATATTCAAGAAGTTCGTCCTCAAGCTGACAATATCCTACCGACTCTCATAGATTGAAAATCCCCACATTCGAGAAGTTCATCCTCAAGTTGACAAAATCCTACTATCTGTCATAGATTGAAAATCCCCACATTCGAGAAGTTCGTCCTCAAGCTGACAATATCCTACCAACTCTCATAGATTGAAAGTCCCCACATTCGAGAAGTTCGTCCTCAAGTTGACAAAATCCTACCATCTGTCATAGATTGAAAATCCCCACATTCAAGAAGTTCGTCCTCAAGCTGACAAAATCCTACCATCTGTCATAGATTGAAACTACACACATTCGAGAAGTTCGTCCTCAAGCTACTGACAACAAAAACACTTACTCCGAGAGCAAAAAACTCCAAGCATCAATGGTGACAGAAATTAATTAGAAACAAACGAAATTTACAGTTAGCTAAACTCTAAAAGTCAAAAGCACAACATTAGATAGATATTCTAAGACAGAATTATTTTACAGAGGAGATGATCAAAGTGCGATTGAAAAGACCTCCATTGATATTAATCTCTCTACCAAACTCCTACATACATTTCTTTGATACTTTCTACTTTTCAAATGAGAGAAAAAGATAATGTCGCCATCTCTCCAAATATGTTATTGCTAAAAAAAATCAAAATGCAAGCCAAGGGGCTGTAATAAAAGACCTACTTTCGCAGAATCAACTCCGCTGTTATAAACATTTTAGTGGAATTAGGCACAATACTCGTGTGCAAAATCACAAGTAAAAAATTATTACAGCTCAAGCAAACAAACAAAAATGTAACTTGACTGTCGTCATTCAATACTCTATTTTAATCAAATCCGATTTACGTTGAGGAAGCGTCCTATTCATTTTAGGTTCATTTTACCTTTTAGACTGACAACTAACCAACTGACAATTTTGTAATCGAATTTGTTTGTTTTGGGCGAGAAAGTTTGTGCAATATTTTTGCGCCGTTCATTTTAAATTCTAAAACACAATTACACCTACATAGAGTAGTAAAATATCCCATTTAAAATCAAACTAAACGCCCTAAGAAATCATCTTTTTCATGCAAAGAGATTTCAATTTGAACGAAGAGCAGTGATATCCGTGCAGACTGATTCTGGAATAACTCATTCAATATGCTTGGCAAAACAAAGCCATAGAATTGATGGGAGCTGATCGCGCTATTGGAAACTGATATAGCCTCGTTCTTTCTCTCTCGTTTTTAGATTCATATCTCTTGTGTGTAAAGGAAAGACGGATTATGTCTACCCTGCCCCCGTTTAATAGTCTATAAAATATTGTATTCTAATTTTAAATCAAATGAAATCTATATTGGTTTTATTTATAACGTTTTACTACTGTTGATTTTTTTTATAGTAGAATCATATTACTGTATTGGCCAAATAACTGTGCGAACCCATTGCACAAACTTTCTCACTACTCCAGCCTAAAAACCCCTTAATTAAACTTATATTTGACCAAATTTTCCGTGACTAACAAAAAGATATTTACTCTGAGTTAAAGGAAGGAGTTCCACAAGGTAGTGTTTTGGGGCCAATGCTCTTTTCCATAGTTCCGTTAATAAACTCCCTAAAGAGTTTAAAGAACCTTCCGGATTCAGTTAAGACCGTAGTGGAACCCTGGTAGCAAACAAAGTTCCTATCGTAATCTCAACTGCAATCAAGAACCCAACAACGGTGGTCCCAGATCGCAGCCGATGTGACAGTGCCTCCTAACGGGTCACAGCCATGAAAATACAAACCCATCTCCAAATACAACTTCTTTACATATTACGGGAAGGAAATATGAGAAGGCATAATATAGAAGACTTTTATATTTGAAAGCCTCTTTGTAAATAATAATTTTATATTCACCAGCAGGCAAAGAATGCTATTATAAGGGTACCGCTTAGAAAAGAACCTCGTACCGGTTTTGTTTCGCGCAGGTAGAACTGTGGTGGGAGAGGGAGAGTCCGAGTAAGGCCAGACATGCCCGGCCGCTGCTTCATTGCGTAGGGCTTAATATTTTGTTTTTCAAACCTACTACAGCGCTAAAAAACTGTGAATGTGAATTGTTTATGTTCCTGACAACTACCATTAGTAAATTTAAATATTTTACAAAGTAATAGACGTAAAAAGACATTAAATATAGGTTTTAAAATCCTTTATACAGTCGACTCTCGCTAACTCGAACCTCGATAACTCGAAATCTTCGATATCTTGAATTATTTTCAATCCTCTTGGAAATACCTGTCTAAGTCGAAAAAATAACAATACATAACTCGAAATAATTTTACGGAAATAATTACCTCTATAACTCGAAGTTCAGTAGATAAGTCGAATTCAATTTGCACTTTACCTCCACAAGTCGAAGTTTACCTCTATATCTCGAGCAACGATGAGGATGCTCCTTCTGACGAATAAAACGAGGAAGAGGAGCCAGCAGACATTACACCTAAAGAAGCCAAAGCTGCAGTACGTACTTTACGTATGTTTTTAGAAAAATACCAGTGATGCACCAGACAGTGTGTTTCCTTCGATTGTTTCAATCGAAAATATGATTGACAAACGTGCTGCCAACAGTCTTAATCAGAGGAAGATTACAGATTTTTTAAATCACTGAAATTAATATAAGGACTGTACTGTTTACCGTGTATGTACACGTATGTATACTCTAAATACACCTATTTTCTATTGATATAGTTTTCAAAAGCTTAGTTTTTAGAGGAAATAAAGTAGAGTACAGTACACTATTCTTTACCTCTGTAACTCGAATTTTTATTTGGGTTACCTCTAAAGTCGATTTTAGTCAAGAATGACCTCTATAATTCGAACTATGCCTAAGCCGAACTACACGTAACTCGAAGAAAAATTTTAGTCCCATGAATTTCGAGTTAGCGAGAGTCGACTGTATTATGGGGGAAATGAAACAATTTATCCCCATCACCGCTCCAATCCCCACCCCGCCATTGCCCCTACATGCGTGCGCGAGCCACTCTCGAGATGACAGTTCTGCGCAGGTTTCTTTCTGTCTGGTAGGCCTATCATCATGTAAACATAACGCCTAACCACGTGTGAAGCATACGGACTACGCAGACCAACGCCGGCTAAGTTGAGGGTAAAACAGGAGGTGTGTTCCTTAAAACACGACGATTTTCACCACTCAGCAATCCCTGGAGACGATAGCTATATCTTGGAATTTTTTTAAAAGTCTTGGGTTAGATCACTCTATTTAATCTTTCCTATCAGGTCTCCCTTTACCAACACTTGTTCTTCTCCGAAATTGACGCCTAAATTCAAATACTAAGGGTCTTATTTAAGCTCCTTTCTTTGCAAACTAAAAAAGTTTCATAACTTTCATCCCTAGAGTGAAAATCAGGATTTCTTTCTTTGCAACAGCAATTGTAATTCGGGAAATGTTGATAATGTTTTCAGTTAAATAATATACCGTCTTTGTCAATAGAATAAATAATTATCCCTGCAAAATCAAGAAATTAATTAAAGTATGTCTAAAATTTTTGTTTTTGTATTACCCTTTCAGACAAGTATTGTTATAATTTGGGAACAGCTGGATTAAAATGAAACAAATAGAGCTTAAAAACTGACCTGATAATACCTATGTAAGAATGAAAACTGGATAAAAATCAGATCAACTTCTCCAGTTATATGCAGGTAGAGAAATAAGCAGAGTACTAGTTCATGCCAACGAAATTATCTGTGAGAAATTTGGAACAACTAATTAATCTATTATAATATTAGTTTTAGAACAATCTTCTGCTAATCCTAGAATTGGCCTTATTAATTATATGTCGACGCTTTCGTGTGTGAGTGTTAGCGCGCGTCTGTACGTTAGGATTTACAAATCCCTGGACATTTCCTCAACAAAAAAAATCGATTGGAAAATATAAAAATTGCTGCAACTTAATTTTTTTCAAAATAGCTTTAAAATCTGCGTAATGTGACGCAAAAACTCGTTTCGTTTAGTTACAAAATAAATGTTTCCCTCAAACATCATCAACAAAACATTTAATTCAATTTAACTCTAATTCGTCAAATACAAAAGACATGTTGATTTCTAATGACACATAATACAATGATTTGTTCCGATACAAATCCAACTTTTTGTTTTTCAGATCACATACAAACTTTGTCACAGACTAATATATTATAAAATCAACAAAACACTGCGAGGGTATGGTCGGGTAATGGTCGTATTATACGACGCTGTAAGTCGCAACTTTCAGCAAACTCTCATCAAAGCTGGCGGCAGTTAGTTTATAAAGTTATCTCATTCAATACAAACAGATGGTGCCGACAATCGAGTATTAGTGCTTTATTGTGAGTGAAGCAAATTTGGGATTTTCCGTTTCTCTTGGTAAAGGAAGTGGTCAGGAACTTTAAAGAACCTCTGGCTTTATTAAGTAAAAAAGTAACACACTCAATAATATTCAATTAAAACTGTGGAAAAACATTATAAAAACTGTCTCATTCGAACATCCCTAAAACCAAAAAAAAAATATCCCAAAACTAATCTTCACCAAAGTTATCAGTTGAGTCGGTCAGTGTAAGCCAAAATCAACCGTATAGGTTACTAAACAATAAATATATAAGGTCTAAACTTGCTTCAATTGTGTCATAAACTCGTCGTAAGTTTGCATGAATTGAAGTTTGAATAACCTTGGTCAAAAATTATTTTCATATTTGGGAATTGAGTCCTTTGTATAACTGAATTCATCCCAAGCGTCATTCCCCTTACTTTAGAAAGGCACGACGAGCTGCCTATCTTTGAGGGTAAAGCACTCCTCCAACGGGTATTCGATAAAGCAAGGTCTCTCCCCACCAGTCTTCCCTCCAGAAGCAAGGCCAAAGGCTGTGCAGAGTGCAGAGTGCGTGCATCTTTCAGAGTACAGTAGCCTCAGACTAGGAGTGTGTCTGATGTAATGGGCCTGTCCTCCCTTCTACTTGCTTCCCTAGCCTGACTTGGCGGTACAACCCATTCCAAGAAAACTAGGTACACAAATTACTGCTTAGCTCTAATATATCTTTAAGTGTCCATCTCTTTAATATGCACCCTTATATACTTTTGCAAACGTTTTACTCTTATTTAGATAAAAGAAACGAAAGTAAGGTAGGCGTTTACACAAAAGCATTTGAGGTCTATATTTTTTTATTGGGATTGTACCGCAAAATATGTAGTAGTGATACCAAAATGGCCGATTAGACTTTTGGTCTAACCACTTGTACAATCGCAATTCGTCTTTCTCTATTCTCCGTAAGTCTAAGTTATTAACATTAGATTATGTAGTTATAAATTAATTTAATTCGTCAAAAAAGGCTGGCCAGGTGAGAAAAACCCGCGATATAGGAGCGGGATGCGGCATGCCAAGCTGGGAGGTTAATATTGCCACCCAAACAGCAAATTAATTACACCCCCTAAGCAGTTAATCACAACAAAAGCTTTGTTTTTCGGTTACACCTTACTAGTAATTTTTATTATTTGCAACGTTCTACACTGATTTGTGTTATTAAGTTCACAATTTATCAACATTAACCCGAATTATATAAGATGATTTATAGAAATTAAATCTTTTATAATAGTCCATGGTCGTTTTTTTTTTTTGTATAACCGGTAACTCCCAAACCGATAGTTTTGTAGAGATAGCGCCAATAAGTTTTGTTTATGTACCCTACTACATTTGAGCAAAATTTAATCAAAATCGTTATGGCTGATTTTGAGACAATCGAAGTTTTTGTTTCAGATTTTAACACCAAATTTGATTAAACTCTGACTACGTTTTTGGATTGTAGAGATACAAACACATGCCTAATTATTTTTTTCAACTCATAGGACCTTAAACCAGATATTTCCGGTTTACGTACATGAGAGAGTGTTCAATGAGTGTTTCAAACGATAGCCCTACGTCCATAGTCTTCGTTGGTGTTACATTCCCCTACCATGCCCAAGAAAGCAACTTTATACGATCTCCTTGTACTTGTTATTACATTTTGCGATGGGGCTGGGTAAGTCCCATGATGTCGCCTACTTATTTCTTCAACCACAATAATCTCTTGGAAATGAAAATGTTTTGTGTGTTCTTGCCTATCATTTAAAACAAAAATTTGAATAAATTTGAAAAACAAAAAATCAGTAGTTGATAGGAATGGTACAGAAAACAACAATTTTTTATTTTTTTTTCAATTGGAGTATTACCAACCATACAACACAAAACATATCTTTACAACAACATGACAAAGAATTATTTAACAAAAATTATGTATCTTTTGGATTAGAAATCAACAAAATTTGTACACCTGTCATATGAATTCTAAAAATCTCTAGAACCAAATAAAAAAATTAAATCAAAAACTTATATTGGTTTTCCGACTCCCCCTTAAGTTTTCAAGATCATAAATTAGATAAAATAAATGCTTATATTTATTTATAAAATAGATTGTAGGTTATGGATAATGCATGAAAGTAACAGACAACAACTAAGAAATTGCTGACGGACACTTGAAGCCGGCGGTGTCCAAGTGCCCTTCTAAATACTGAACCCGCTGTACAGGCACTTCCGATGTGTTCAAGTTGCTTCAAATAAGTTTTGTCTCCATCTTACAGTCGAGTATTTTAATCTATTACTGCCCATTTTGAGTTTAATCATATTTTGTAAGCGCGAGGATTTAAAAAATAAGAGCTGTGCAAACATTGCACACTTGTTGGTTAAAGGCGAAAAACCTCTCGGTCATCATTACCTTATAATACATAAAAATGAAGAAGAAGAAGAAAAGAACTTAAAATTAAGATACCTAATAGCGTCAAGGCCAGAAAAAACAAACAGTTAGTCCAAGAAAGACTGAATAGGAAAAAAGAAAAAGGGGATCT
>CAUPSG010000205.1:0-106547 GCA_963513935.1 Aphrophora alni
ATATATATATATATATATATAATATATATATATATATATATATAATATATATATATATATATATATATATATATATATATATATATATATATATATATATATATATATATATATATATATATATATATATATATATATATATATATATAATATATATATATATATATATATATATATATATAATATATATATATATTATATATATATATATATATATATATATATATATATATATATATATATATATATAAGAAAGTAAAGATATATATGAAAAATTTTAGAATGGAGGAAGAGGAGAAGTGAGAGTGTGTGTTGTAGATAGAAGGAGGAAGAAGAAAAGAAGAAAGAAAATTCTTCAAGGGTTGAAGAAAAGAAGAAATAGAGAGATTTATAGAAAGAAGCGGAAAGGGAGGAAGTGGAGATAATGAGGAAGTGAGGAGGAAACTGAAAAAGATCTAAAGAGAACGAGAGTGAAAGAGAAAGAGAGATAATGATAATTTTCAATCTTTACACTTTAACTACTGTTGATTAGTCTTATTTATTTTATGTGTTTGACTAAAGAAAGCTAGAATACCAAATTTGAACTCAGTGCACAAAACCACAAATAAAATACAACCAGATCACAACTAATCCCGTAACTTTGTTTGCAAAACCAGTCTCTGTATTCAAACAGTCAGATAAATGTGTTCTTAGTACATAAATATAATTAAGGCGTAGAATGGGCCAATCTGACGACTGCAACCAAATTATGTTTTTAAAAAAATGTTTAAACCTAAGTCGTCACCTAGCCAAACGTGTTAAGTCATCAAAATCATCAGTGAGTCTGTGGGTTTAAATCCAACAATAAAACGAGGATTTTTCTGTGCAGTTTAGTTCTCAGCAACTGTTTTAAGGTGGAAGAACTATCCACTTTAATCAAATGGTGGTTAGTACGATTGAGAGATGACAGGAAACGTTTATGCTTATATTAGAGTTCGGAGGGGAGAGACCATACCTTCTTTTTTAGCACATTTTTATGACCAAAACTTTTTTTTTTTGTAAATAAGCTACATACAACATACATTTTCTAAAACGTACTGTCAAATTCAAACGGACTTACTCCTTACAAGCTGAATATATCAAATCGGCAAAAAGTTATTCACATAAATATCTGGTAAAATGTAAAGATTGATAATATAAATAAATTACCATTTTTCAATTTCGTTTAAGTTATCAATATAGGGTATGTTTAAATATTGATTTAATAATGTTTATTGCATTAATTTTCAATATGTTATCTAATTTGTCAGAAGCACTTTTTCCGTGGTAAAACAAAAGACTAAGTTATTTGTAATTGATGTGCCTATATATTCCAGGACAGAAGTAAGAGGATTAAAAGCCGAAAGTATTTATTTTCTTACTCCTTATGCACTGAAAAAAAGCAAATAAAAAATAAAGGTGTAGTAATTTTGCTACTTCTACTGTTCACAATCAATTCTTCTTTAGGATAATTAAATAAAAAATGTCCTGCATTTACACCTAAAAGGTCTAAAGTTACAGTGTCTCCTAAACGTGTCGAGTCATTAAGGACTTGTGAAACATACTGTATAACTTCTCTCAATGTCTATAGCTCAATGTGAGAAGGTGTCACTAAGATAAGAATCCAATATCCGTTAAATACCACTACTCCATCTCCATAGCCTTTGTGATATTTAATTTCCTGTAATGTGTGTGTTCAACAATTTTACGTGCTTGACAGACAGACATCTTTTGGGAACCTTCTTTTTATAGTGAACAGACTTCAATGTTGATATTTCCACAAAAAAGTAAACATTGATTTGTTTGACCCATCAAACAATTTCTATAATATATTATATTCTATTTACGTGAGAAATAAAAAAGGAATTTCACTGAGCTACTAGTCGGTAGGAAAACATCGGTTTGATGTGCGGTTGCATGTAGTATATACGGTAATACAATTTAGGAAGATTACAGAATATATTTTTATAATATCTGAAAGTGGAGATATCAGACTTGTGGCGAGACGGTTTATTTCTCTAAGGAAAAACACAATGGCGTCCCAGAACTTGCGTAATTTGACATTTCAGTGTAAATAACTTATTTTATACAAAATGTTGTCTGGACATTCAAATACTTTATCGGACGAATGTTTTTGAAAAATTGATAACTTCATTGATAAAGTAAATATTGACAAACTGATATTTTTGAATTTCTGTCTCATTATTTTAATTCTATTAATGTCATTTCAAAAATACCGCCTGTTTATAAAGTCTCGTTTTCATATTTTAGTGAGTTTTTTGTTGTTTATTGTGCGCTGACTTTACTACGCATGTCTAATGGGTAGACCACAAAGTACTTAAATGCATTACTTACATGGTAATGCGTATTACCAGTTAGTTTATTGTGATGATCAGATCGGGAGTAACGTAATGTACTCTTTCTTATTGATTGTGCGCAGTCATTACTGCGCATGTCACTGTTGGTCCTCTCTGCTAAATATTGCAGAGAGTGATCCAGAGTTTATATTCAATCTTGACAGAGTCAATATATTTTACCTTGACAAACTAACGTTTTGATCGGTAATAATATGTATATATAGGCGGATATTATGAAACAAACGTTCTACGAAATGTTGTCTTATATTGTCTTTCGATATTGTGACACTGAACGTGATTGGATAAAACTATTCTGAAATTTGTCTCAGATAAGATTCACCTAGAAGCAGTTGGCTATGTTTATCAAAAGAACAGTATCTCAATATATTTTTTAACTTTTTATCAACCTTCTCAAAAACATAGCTCATGAAACGAAAACCTATCTACGAAGTTTTCACAAGAGGTTCAAAGTACAGATCTTCTACGAATTGAAACCTACGGGTCATGCTAAGACAGTTTAGTACTGTCAATTATTCTAAAATTGTGTAGCAGATAAATAAATAGAAGTTCGGAATGAAACAACAATATTTGGTTTCATCTATCAGGGAACTTAAAACACCAGGTTGTGGAGCACTGAAAATACACACATACGAGACTTGAGATAAATCTAGGTCATAAAATGGTTGAAGTTGGGACAACAATCTTACATAAACCTATTTTGGAACTAGTATTCTTTGAAGATATCATCAGAGAGTTTGTTCTATCCAATTATTGGCCAACTTGTATAGTAGAAAGTGAAATGAAGTACTTTAGTCAAAATAGCACTATAGTATTACTGCATGAACCTTCATGTTCCTACTCCAAAATATCTTTGGAGAACGGATCTTACCAAAGGGAGTTTTTCCAACAAAATCTGAAAAGAAACCATTACTTTTTTTTTATGAATATCAACTAAAGGGTCTGTAGAATAACTAACGAACTGAAAGAGTCGCCATCTCCTATACACCGTCTATGACACAGATATGTCTATAAAAACAAGTAAAACAAGTGTAAAAAAGTTATTAAGTTATGTATTTGCAACTAAAGTACAACACTTTGAAAAACTCATATGAAAGTACTGGTTGTTTATGTAATAAATTTGATATTTACAAATACATTTGTTTTATTTTAGTAGTACCTGAACTTCTCACTGCAGAGCAACTGTTTGAATGGACTGTACAAATAATTAAAGGATATAGGAAACGATTAGACCTAATTCATACTGCTGTGTGTAATAGCGTGCAAGCATCAAGGGACATTGATTATAGCCACTGTGTGTTATTAAGGATTAATTGGTGCGGTGCCCATACTATAACACACATTTAACATTATGCAGTTTTCTTCATGTGTCCAATTTAAATATCAAGGAAGCACATATTTTACTATGACACTATAGTTGCATTTCAACTGTTCAATTATTACAAATGTGCCAAATTTCAATTCGTTATTTATTGTAAACTATCAGTGTAGAACGGATTCCCCCAAGTGAATTGACAAATGTACAAGATAGTAGAATCAATTTTAAGAGATAGAAGGATAGGGGTAGGAAGCTGTTTATGGAGCAATACTTCACTGCGCTGTTTCTTAAAATTTATTACATATTGTCTACCGTCTTATAATTTGTAAAATTTAAAGGAAAAGATGACACAAATATTCGCACACACCCATCCATAATACAAATCACACAAAATTTAATCGTCGCTCAGTATGTAACTTTTGTAGTTGTCAATCCAAGAAGTAAGAATTAACTGTAGCGTCGTCGTAAATGTATTTAAAACATTTATTGCTTAGCTTGTGCTATAAATTCATTCTAAGTTACAATCGAGTTTTAAATTACTATCAAGATCTTTTTAAATATTTTCCTTAACCAACATTTTCTTTTCTTGAGACATGGCAAACCAGTTTGAGTCATTAACATTCACATTTCACACAAATCAGCTGATTAAATAAGAATTTTAAATTCTTTGACACTAATGTTTAAATGAATAAAAATTATTAATCTTATTCTTCATTGTGATGTGAATTAGAGGGAAGTAGGTTTTGTAAGACAATTCCATTTTTAAGCCTCCGACTCGATATTGGTGCTCTCGTTTCAAGAGAACTCATAATTTTGTAGTTATTTTTGATGCAGAATAGAGAGATATTGGGATATTACAATTGTTATGGTTCATCGACCATGAGCCAATAGATTGTTACAACATCTTATAAATGTAATAGTGATAATAAACTTAAATACTTATAGTTAAATGTATGCTGATAAGATGGCGTACTACATCTCTAACGTATTTCTATCAATCATCTAAAGCTGCCTAAAATAAACGTGTTATGTTTTAACGTTCAGAAATGATAAGGCACTAATCCCGTAACGACTTTTCCATTTAGGATGAGATGGTTCATCCTACAATTTAAAAAAAACTTATATATATAACTACTATATATTGTCAATTCTAATATTTACTTTTAACATATTTTATTTACTTTTTTCGGATAAGTCGTCCCGACTATTAATATTCAACATAACCTGCTAACGGAGATGAGTTGTGACTCACTCTTGACCAAACCTTGTTCTCTTCCGACCTTGACGCTATTAGAGCATTTCAGAGCAAGAAGTTTTTTTTTACTCCTTTCTTCTTTTTTATAAAACTATGTTAACCAAGGGTGACAAACATTGCCTTTAAACATTAACAGAAGGAGAACTAATTCAATAATTCTGATAAAATCTATTCCTATATACCTATAAGCATATAAAATTTCAACTTACAAGATCCACAGCTAATCAATGTGTTACCTGCAACAATTACACATATGCATTAGAAACATTGAAGTAATTAAAATAAACACTGGCAAACATTTCACTTACTTTCTTACATTGATATCAATAAAAGCAAAAATAATACTCGACGCCATCTTCCCAGATGCTCTACACTACTTACCTCAGCTAATCAATGTGTTACCTTTAACAATTACAAATATGTATTAGAAACAAATCTGAAGTAATTAAAATAAACACAGGCAAACATTTCACTAACTTTCTTACATTGACATCCATAAAAGCAAAAATAATACTCGAAGCCATCTTCCCAGGTGCTCTACACTACTTACCTCAGCTAATCTATGTGTTACCTGTAACAATTACAAATATGTATTTGAAACAAATCTGAAGTAATTAAAATAAACACAGGTAAACATTTCACTAACTATCTTACATTGACATCAATAAAAGCAAAAATAATACTCGAAGCCATCTTCCCAGGTGCTCTACACTACTTACCTCAGCTAATCTATGTGTTACCTGTAACAATTACAAATATGTATTAGAAACATATCTGAAGTAATTAAAATAAACACAGGCAAACATTTCACTAACTTTCTTACATTGACATCAATAAAAGCAAAAATAATACTCGAAGCCATCTTCCCAGGTGCTATACACTACTTACCTCAGCTAATCTATGTGTTACCTGTAACAATTACAAATATGTATTAGAAACATATCTGAAGTAATTAAAATAAACACAGGCAAACATTTCACTAACTTTCTTACATTGACATCAATAAAAGCGAAAATAATATTCGACGCCATCTTCCCAGGTGCTCTACACTACTTACCTCGGCTAATCAATGTGTTACCTGTAACAATTACAAATATGTATTAGAAACATATTAGAAGGGATTAAAATAAACAGAGGCAAACATTTCACTAACTTTCTTACATTGACATCAATAAAAGCAAAACTAATACTCGACGCCATCTTCCCAGGTGCTCTACACTACTTATGTAAAATAAAGGAATTATTGCAACTGACTTTATTACTGAAGTGTTCCTCATGTATTTCTTATTGAGAAGAGTCTCCTTTAACAGAATTTTATTAAAACTTCATTTTAACAACAAAAAAAAGTGTGTTAATGTTGAAATAGAAACTACATTAGTCTCTTTTATACGTTTTGAATGTACTGTACAAATAATGAAATTATAAAAGAAACTATTAAGACTAATTCATACTCCTAAGTGTAAAAACATACAGGAGTTGAGGGATAATGATTGCAAGCAGTAGGAGTTTATTAGGGATAAAGTTGGCCTAGTGCTGACAACGTGACAAACATTCATCCTAACCACTTTATCTCAATTTATATAAAATTTCAATATCAAGGAAGCACATCTTTCAATATTAAACTATAGTTCTGGTTCAACTTTAATATATTAGGCCTACCAAAATCTCATTCATTACAATTCTCAATTTATTACAAACTATCAGTGTAGAACAGTTTTGCCTGAGTGGAATGACAAAGTACGAGATAGTAGAATCAATATTGTGAGATACAAGAATAGTAAAAGAAAGCCTTTTATGGGGCAACTTTCCAGTACTATATTTCTTATTATTTATGTATCACGGGAGCGTTAAGTTAGGTCCACAACACCAACTACCGCAGTAGAGATAATGTTTGGCTTCCACCGATTGATTTGTTTATCATGGGGGATGCTAGGAAAGATGTTTATAGGTTGACATGCAGCGATGTTTGAAAATCTAACGCCTGGAGTACGCCAGAATTACGGGAACAATCGGCCACTCGATCATGAGGATGGGTATCGATAAGATACATACCAAGTATCCGTTTTCGAAACACCTTTAAAATGGAACTACCCGATTACTCAATTCAGGTAACCTGGGGTGGTACACCGATGGTTCCGAAACGAAGGAAGTCACTGGTGGTGTGAAATATGACTGAGACTGGTTTAAAACGATCGTTTCCCTTGGGACAGTACACCACAATATTCCAGGCTGAGATAATGGGCATATATAACTGCGTTCAGGGAATCATGAGGCGGGCTTTTAAGAAAATCTGCATTCACATTTATACTAATAGTCAGGCGGCTTGTGCCGAACCTACAGGATTGGATGAAACGAAGACATGGTGAAGTGAACTTCTTCCACACGCAGTTCTTAACGGGGGATGGGTACTTCCGGTCTTACCTGGGAACGATGGGGAAGGTAGCATCCACTGACTGTAGAGTGTGTAAGAATGTCAGGGATGATACGTTCATTTAATGCGGCCGCTTTGTAGAACAACGACGAGGCATTAGCGACATGGTGGGAGAACTAGCCACTGGGACTATAGTTGGAGAGATGTTGACGTGCAGAGAGCGCTGGGTGGCAATTGCAGAATACATTGAATTGGTACTGAGGTGCAAGAAGGATGAGGACTGGCTAAACCCATAGCAGCCAGAGAAGATGAGCCACAGATAGGTTAAAAGCAGGCGCCACTCCGAAGTAATGCGAGAGCGGTCCCGGAGTGGGGAAAACGCCTGGCAAAGAGGAAGGTTTTAGTCGGTATGCCTTTGGGAGAGTCCGACTCATAAGTCCATAAGGGACGAGTGCATAAATACGCATTTTGCCAAACCTCTATAAAAATAAAATAAAATATTCAGGCAGCAATTAAAGCAATAATTGCAGGCACAAATTGGTCCGGGAATGCGGAGTGAACCTCAACACTTTGTCTCTATGATACCGGGTAATTTTGCAATGGGTACCAATACACAATGAAAATTACAGTTACAGTTATAGTTTGATTGGTGTATCACTGAAGAGGACGACCTTGTCGTTGAAACGCGTCTGATACTTAAGCGTATTTTTTGTGTGAATTGTGTTCTGTGTGTTTGTTATACTGTATAAGTTTTCTCATAAGTCAAGCTCAACATTTAATATAATACCCTACATAACATTATTTTCTAAACCTACTTTACTGCGGAGATTCTTTGTGAGCGGACTGTACAAATAATTAGAGTAGACAGGATATAGCTTGGCCTAATTCATACTGCTGTGTGTAACAACATACCGGCATTGAGGGATATTGTTTATAGGCGGTGGAAATTTAATGAGTATGTTGTTAGCGCATTGCTGACACTGAGATACGTTTATCTCAACCAGGCTATCTCAATTTATACCAAATGTATTGAAAGGACATCTTTCAATATAAAACAATAGTTTTAGTTCAACTGCAATATAGTACAGATTAAAAGAAACTCATTCCTTACAATTCTCAATTTAATATAAACTATCAATATAGAACGGGTTTTGCCTGAGTGGAAAGACAATATACGAGGTAGTTGAATTCATATTGAGAAATACAAGGATAGGGTGTGCAAATTTTTTATGTAGGAATATTCTACTAAGTTGTTTCTTATTATTTGTGATACATTGTTTCCCATAATATCTCTAGTATAAAAAAACAAAACTGCTTAAAGTACTGTAGTTGAAAGAGGAAACGTAAATCAAAAAACGTTGTACCTACTTGTTTTTTTTAAACCGAGCGAAGCTATCATATACATAATTGGACCCTTTAACATTTTGTCTGCGGGATTATTTGTTTATTTACATCGTTACGACCAAAAGAGGTAACCATTTAAATGAATTTTTTTATGTTATGGTTACATATTTCATTCTAAAGTAGCGCTGAATCGCAATATTTAAAACATGAACTCCAGTTTTCTGACTACGAATGTAGCCAACGCTCAAACGTATTAAATATAATAAAAAGAACGAGTCATAATAATCAGTCTTACAACAAAACTTAAAATAAATTAAATTTGAAGTATTTCTAAAAATCTACGCAGCACGTGACGATTTCCTCGCTTAAGAATTTTTTATGTTTCTTTTTATATGACTCGAAATTTCATTTAATACTTTATTATGGTTTAAAACAAATCTCAAATAAAATACACAATTTCATTTTCAAATATTTCCTTTTAAGTTTGTTTTAACTTTCATCTAACTTGTATTTATGCATAGATGTGAATCAGAATATTGTTATACAAAAGTAGATTTGTTTACGTGTCTAATAATTATAGTCGATGGTGTAGAAATCTACCACGGTGGCCCACAAGTGTTGGAAATAAAGGTTTGTTTTTCAAACAACGTCCGGCCTTCCTGAGTGTATACAGAATGACATATTAACTGGTCTAACATTAGGATCTCTGAAACCATCCTCTGTAATAAAATGGTATATTTAATATTTTTAATTTGACTGACATTTTCCAGTATGGCGGCCAATTTGATTATTTCTCATTGAAACATCAATTTTTAATATTCTCACTCGTTTAAGATATATGAGCTCCGAAAGTTCGCAAACAACATTAAAAAATTTAACATATATTTCTCCCTCAGTTTAGTGTTTACAAGAGTAACTGTGGTTTTATTTACTGTTTCTTCTTGACTTATGAATATTATTGTACACCAGGATCCACGTTAGGTTGACAATAACTATTTATTGAATATAATAAAACATCCAAATATGTCTAATGTCCACAGAACAATTAATTACTATTAAATGACAAATAACCACTGTGATACATTGCGAACTCCTCGGCTTAAACTTAAACATTATTATCTTACAAGTCATCCAAATATGAAGCCAAAAATTTATAATCTATGAAATATATAAACTGCCTTACTTATGTAATGTAAACAGTTTATGTGTATACAATTATGTACTTTTCAGGTCATGCTTTAGTTATTAAGTACAGAACGTGTTTATGCTGATATGTATTAATTCGACACGTCTGAATAGCCTAAGATTAGTTTCCAACTAATGCCAGTAAGTTAGGAAATTAATCAGTGGAACTGACTTGGTGATTATCGCTCACCACAATATTAACACACCCTGTAGTAATGATACTAACCCATTAAAGGTGTTTAAACACACTTAATAATACGGTACAAGAGGGACGTTTTTTATTAACTTGGAAGTTTATTTCAAACAAATCAGTGTAGAATAATTATCCGGTAGTCAAGTTATGAAAATTTAAATAGTTCCGGTGACGATGCGATGGGAGGAGGAGCTCGTACATCCTGTTTCATTCAAAGTATAATGGAGTTAAGCTTGATTAAACTTAGTTTCGCTCCGTTATGTTTACAGTTGAAAATATAACTTTACTTTTTGTCTATGATATATTCATATTGTAGATTCACTCTACTTGTGTGAAGACTCAAACTTTACTTCCTATTTTTTTGGGATTTATATTTTAAATAGAAAAAAAACGTAACCTTTCTAAAAACATAATACATGATCATGTTTCACTTAACTATCTACTGACTTTATAGTGTAAACTTCCTATTTATGTGGGTTCATTTAAAACAAAACATATTCCAATAAGGTTTTTAGTGAACAAAATGAATTGATAGTCGTTTCAATGATCTCGATTGTGAAGTTGAGAATGACAAGTCCTGTCTTACAAAGGAATAAACAACCCTCTTCTAAGAATTGGTCGCTTTGATATCAAACTTAATACTATAATAAGTTAATATTGTAATAAGCTCATAACTTGAGAGGAAAGACCACTTACTGCTTCTCCAGGAAGACAATAAAGGTCACTTTGAACACCTGTACTAATGAAGTTTATAAGTAAGAATTAAGTTTTTTTTTTTTTATTAAATCCTGTTAAATTCCAAAGGATTTTATGTACTTTATAATTAATAGTTACAATTTTAACTTATTTTTTAAGGAGACGGTATATAGAAAATTAACACCAAATAAATAATTATTATTATCATTTCTCAGCAAAGATGTTAAAATCATCTAGTCACTAGAGCAACTCTACAATACTATTTGGATCATACGCAGAAATTCAACTCTTTTTTTGGTACTTTTATGGAATATGTACTGTGCTATAAATAGGAATATTACAAATTGTACAAATCAATAACATATCATAAAATTTATATGTATCTTTAATTTTTCTTAAATATATCTTCAAACAAAAATCAACGTTTTTATGTAGAGCTTACTGTATACTCAAAATTTCAGTAAGAATATACAGAATATAACGTAAATGGATAGTATATGTGTATATACCAGTGAAATTCTTACGATATGTACTACTCTCGAAAGAAAAATTATATATAAAAATAAAATCCATTAATAATTAACATAATAATACATCTAAATATTGGTGATTACTTACTGGTCATGTAATAATAATTAGCAACGAGATTTACAATTACCTTTCCTATTATCTGTATTTTAGTAAATCTTATTATTCTATATTAGTAAATCGCATTACATGTAAACAGATACTATTAAACGAGTTGAGAATGTAGGACTACCAAAATAACGAACTAATACTGAGCACATACGCGTTTGCCAGTTTATACTATACGGGGGTGGGAGGAAACTACATCACCAATATAGTATGTTTAAATCACTCTATAATCAACAATGCACATAAGGTAATGATTCAGTGAAGGAGACTTTCCATATCATACACGGCAACATGAGACCGTGTTACTAAACAATAGCATTAATACTCTTTGACTGTTGTGTTGCTTCTCAATTTAATGTTTACAGAACTTTATACTATTTCCATTGTAAATATAATTTTAAAGTTTAGGATGATCTTCCACATCCTACATGGAAGAAATGCTACTGGGATATACTCACTTTTTGAACACTGATAACCGCAAGTTTTCTTTTATTTTATTTAAAAGATATTCAAGTCACTCTTTACCCTAGTTTATATAAAAAACTCCAGTCATTATTAAATTGTTTTAACAATGTTTGACACAATTGTTTCAGTTTGAATTGACTAAGTGTTGTAACAATTAACAAAGGACATTGTGTTGGACATGAGTGTGTAGCTATTTGTAGTTTACAACCGTAATGTCAAGAGTTGATATAATGTCCACTAGCAAGGTTATATGTGACATATCCCTGTGAGATATCTTCTACCTCCCCCCCTCCCCCCATCATGTAACATGTTAGCTGACTATCTCATGCATTTCATTATGTTGGCAAACAATTTCTGTAATACATTTGTGTCTAAATTGCGTTCAACAAATTTGTTGTAAAGAAAATATTTAAAGCATATTCTGAAAATTTTATTTTGGACTCTCTGTGCGTCTGTCTGTCAGATGAATTTTTATTAAGAATTATTTTGAATATAGGTTGTCGATAGTCTTCAAATTTTATTGATACATCTAAATATATATGAAAATTAAATTCTTAATCATATCTATAAGGATTAGTGTTTGAATTATAAAATAAGTCATTATAAAAATCAGTATCTATGCGGGGATTTTACATTACATTGGATGTAGGTTACAGTAAAAAAAAGATAGATACAGCTAAAATACATTAAAAATTAACAGAATATAATAAATAGGATAGAAATTGGTGATTACTAACTTGTTAAATAATAATAAGTAACAGACATTTACAATTAACTTTCAGATTATCTATATGTTATTACTTTATACATATTTTATATTTGTCACTTCCTATAAACAAACTCAATTCATGACAGGGCTACCAACCAAAATAATTATCCATATTAACCAACGCACGCCTACGACTGTGTTCTGTACTGGGAACTAAGACAAAGACAAAAAACTGCATCCTCAATATCGTATGTTAAGTCACTCTATAATCAGACATCTTGCATGACACTCCTTTTGAATGTAGTACACAACACAAGGCCCTATTATTAAACATAGCATGGATACTCTTTATTTGTTGAATTGGTTCTGAATGTAATGTATAATGAAATTAACTATTAAAAATTAGTGTATTTCTTTAACTGTAGGACAATTCTCACATCCTGCATGGAAGGATCGCTACTGTTATACGAACACACTTACACAAGTTTTACCAAAGATTGACAACTTCATTTATACTTTATTCTATTTTCTGCACGGCTTTGTTTAACAAAACTGTTTTAAATTTTTTTAACTTTCTCTTATCTCTAATATTACACAATTTTTATTTTATCGATTTCGTATTAAATAAGACATATTTTTATATTTCAGGTTGTGGAAATAAATATATAAGATACTGTAGTGAATACAAAGCTGATACAGCTCATGTCCTTGTAACGGGAGTAGACGTTGAATAAATTACACAGGGTAGGATTTCGACACTTCAAGTCTATGAATTTTTAACCTTCAGGGAAAACATCTGGTTACCTACGTTGGATTTCACTAGAATAAATATTTTCCTAAGTAGAAGTTATCTCGTTATTGATACTGTGAGGTACCAATAATCGCCAAATATTAAAATTCAGTATTTTTATATTATATTATGTTTATTTATTAAAACGACATAATTTTGTATATAATTTATTAGTTATAATTTCACCATAATGTGTGGTCAGTAGGCAAGTATAAGAATCCGGTGGAATAAGAAATCTAAATACATAAATAACGGTAAAAAATTACTATTATATTGTGTTCTGGTAGACAAGCAGTTTAAGTCGGCACTTTTATATTAAGATCGTGGTTTTGTATCTTATTACTAAAATAAAGTGTTTTGTGTAGTCGAACCTGCTGAAAGACAAAAGGAGGGCCCACTGTAAGTAACCGGTGGTTGAAGAGTGGAAATTTACGTTGTGTAGAATGGGAAGGCAAAGGTTAGTGTGAAACTAGTAGCAGAGAAGCCTTTTTGGTTTGTTATTCTAGTAAATTTCGTAAATAAGGCTAAGTTTAAGTAAAAGGCTTTTTAGGTAGTGTTCGATAAATTAAATCCCAACTAAATAGTCCTTCCCAACTAAATAGTTTCTTAATTTCTTGCAATATCTTTACTGGTGATATTAAATTTATATTCCATTACCGCCAACAATTCCATTATTCCGACTTTTTATTAGTTACGACACATGTTTCGGATTCGTAGTCAATTCTTAGATCGTTATAGTACATTAATACACAAATACAAATCCCTACAGCACAATTTTATACATAAAAAAAACAAATGTCTTAATGGTAACTTTAGTAGCTCTCATAGTTCAACACCAGTGTCACACATTGCCACAGGTTATCTGTTTCCGTTTGGCAGATAAAAATCTATAGGATAACTAAATTAAATTTTATTTATAAATCTTTAATTTTATTGTGAAAGATTTAAACTACGCCTAAATATACGTATAGCCCCTCTCTTCCTGTTCTCCTCCTGCCTTACATAACACATATTTAGTTTTAAAAATAATAGATTTGATGCAACAACGTAGTCGTGGAAGCTTTGCAATGGATGAAAGTTTTTGAGGGGATTTTCAACATCAATTTCATTTAATTTTACAAACCAAAGTGATGTTTGAAACAGAAAAACGTATGGAGGTTGATTAGGGCTTTCATAGGCAGTAAATTAAGAGTTTTAAACTCAACGGAGACTTAATTTCAAGCGCTATTAACTTGATTAACTTGAAATGAGTAAATCTTCTGGAAATTTCAATCATCAAATTAAAGTGAGAGTACCATTATCCACAACAATCAAGATGTTGTTCAATGACTAAATTATCAACTGTAGTTGTTACATGTAATAGATCTTTTGTGACACCAGAGGTAAGGCAACTTCTACACGCAATCTTCGATTTTAATTTTTGACTTTACAATTTGGAATTTCGTATGTATGTTTGTTTTGCTGTTAGGGCCAAATTAGATTACAAAACGTTATAAAATGAAGAAAATAGAATTTTTCCAACTAAGCAGAATTATGTATGTATAAGTTTATTTTAAATTTTGTTTTAAAATTTCATTTTTTATGGTATAAAACACATTTTAGCGGCAATAAATTCAGATTTTAAAGCACGAAGATGAATTATTGAAGGAGTTTAGAAAATCTATATGTAATGAACATCCTGTAGGTAAATGATTATAAAATTTTGTTAATCCGTTCACATTTTGTAATTTTCTAAGAACTTTTTTCGACAAGGTTTTTCTTTATTGACATTTTTTGTTTCAATGTTTTAAGCTAGGAATCCCAAAATATTCTGTAATAAAAAAATTTGAATATTCAGTACTCCGAAAAACTTTTTAACATTTCATGAAAAAAAAAAATTAATAAAAAAAATTGTTAAAAGTTTTATTAAAATTTAAAACGAATCTTATCTCCATAATATTTATCCAAATGTCAGAATGCTTACGATATATTTGAGAACGAATATTTCCGAATAACTTTATTTATTTTTTAACAACGTAATGGTGTCATCTCTTTAAAACCCGTTAACTACAGACTTGTAGAATATTATTTCCAAGAGAATAAGTCAATTGAATTTCCTTTCTAAAGTTTGCTTCAAACAAAGACCTGGTTTCCCACCAACTTGCATACTTAGACTTAAGCTACGCTTTAGAAAATAAATTTTCATCCAGAGAATACGTTTTTTATGACGTTGGTATTTAAATTTCTTTGATGGTTAAACATAAATATCAAGATATTAAGTTACACTCTAAATAATGTAAGTTTGTTAATGTTGTTTAGAACATAGCTGTAATCTCGTATATCGGAAGAAAATTCGAAACTTATCGGTGTACATTAATAAACTATACTACAGTACTAAAAGTATTAATTAGTATTTTTTTTTTATTTTGGTAAACATTTAAGACAAATTAAATAGAATAGAGGAGTATTTATTTAATGGTAAATTTAGGACTATCAGATCCTCTATTCCACTTAACCCCCAGATCAAACAAATTACTAAATTCTTTATGTTAGAGTAAATTCAATACAAAATAAAACAAAACAGATACAATAGACAAAAATAAAATCATAAAATACTATATAAGATCAACTTAAAACAAAATTTGAAATAAAAACAAAGTCAAAAATAAGAAACACAAATTATAAACATAAACAAAATAAATCCTAACAATATCTTCATAAATTGAAGAAGTTTTAGACATTAGGAATAAATTCATAATAATAAATTTCTTATATTAAACCAAATATAAAACAAAAAACATAAAATACAAAATAAGATCAGTTAAATACAATTCAAAGTAAAAATAGAGTCAAACATTTAAAAAAAACTTAAAATACAAAATTAAATGAAATGAAATATATAGGGTGCCATGAAAATATGGAATCGGTTTGATAACTTTTGAACGAATAACAAATAAAAATATATATTGAGCTACAAATAGCTAGTGTACATACATGGACATCAGTCAAAAACAGAAATAATAGTTAAATAATTCAGGAGGTGCTAGCTCCTTGTATTATGATTATGATATATGCTATTTATTGAAGAATCAAATACATTATACTAGTAAATATCATACTATTATTGCAAGAAAACTCTGTAATGCTGACTTTCACAAATTTTTCGTTAGTAGGTATTTCGCTGATGATGTGACACAATTATTGTACAGTTGTAAAGGACATTATTTACGTATTCAAAGTAAACTTTTTATTTATTATTAGACTACAATATTTATTTAGATATAACTTTATAAGTTTTCATTGTCGAAAGGTTAGATTTTAAACCTGAATAAAATGAGTTATAGCACGAAATCAGTATATGTGTAGTAACTCAGTTAACAACTAAAAACAACTTAAAAGTGGGTTATTTGCATATTATCCACGATATCTGATCAGATCATCAGTACTTAAAACATCAGAACTAACAGGTCTGGATTCGGTGTCACTCGAATGACTTGTTCGTAAGTAGCAATAAATAAAGGTTTTTATATAATTGATTCAGTTTCATTCAGATAACACCGAGCACTTACCTTTGTTGTAACAATTTGTACAAAATTTATTATATAAAATATATAACATGGAAAATCAAGACCATTATTTGCAGGTGCTTTTTGTAGAGTACTTCACCCCCCCCCCCCCCCAATCTCTGATTTTTACCCGTAGGGAGCAATCAATTAATAACTTTCAGTATTTTTAGGAAAAACCTCTTCGTATTTTGTTACAATTGGCTGAGTGAGTGCATAAGATTGTTAACTCTATACACAAATTATATATATATATATATATACTTTAAATTTTAAAAAAACAACATTGTTGCTCGGTAAAAAAACTTCTTTATTATATTAAGTGATTTGTTCTGTCTTATCTACGCCATTTATTTAAGTTTTTTATACAAGCACATCAAAACTATTCTGGTTTTAAAGGTATTAGTTAATGATCGATATCCATTGATCATTATTGATATAGTTTGTTTCAATATAAGTGTACCGGGCCTGATGGTGAGAATACAAATACAAAATGCGTTCTGCTTTCAATAATCAAAACACTATAACCACTATAACGCAACATCTGGACAAAACGAAAACTGAAAATGCCACTCATGATATTATAAACAATAGTCAGAGTGTTAAATGTAAATGTAACAAACAGTATATTAACAAGACTTCAAAATATAAGAACTAGTACTAACACAAAGAACACCCTCATCAAAGATAGTAGATAAATCAAAAATAAACGAATAAGTTCGAAAATGATTAATTTAATTGAGAAGGGACCAAAACAATAGGCCTACACAGAGAAAAACGTATATAAATGAAGCCTTATAATATAACCCAAACGGAGAGCCATAGCAGTTACCCATTACGAAAGTTATAAATTTAATTTATAAAAACTGAATTAAAAATAAAAAATAAAATTTCTATAAATTAAATAAAGCTGAAAGTTTTCCGGTTAAATCACCACAAGGCGTAACTACAAGATCACGTGTTAAACTCATAACAAAGCGGATTAAAAGTTTTTCACCCCGATAAAACCGTTAGATAACTACCCGTTTGTACCCTATTTGGTAGTTGACTAGTAAGTGTATAATTACAGTTCAACTTCCTGGTTTTTATTTCTTGTGTTTGTTACGTAATACAACTGACTTTTGGTTCTTACTGATCACGATAGAGTGATAGATATTTCAACTGCTCAGGCCTTATTTCAATCCTGGTTTCCTTCCTTAGGTTACTAAGAGTGATAGATATTTCGACTGCTCAGGCCTTATTTCAATCCTGGTTTCCTTCCTTAGGTTACTAAAAGTAATATATATTTCGACTGCTCAGGCCTTATTTCAATCCTGGTTTCCTTCCTTAGGTTACTAGTTATAGTCTCCACATAGTTTTTGGATACTAGGCTTTTCGCCCTTTTAATGTTTGAATTGTTATAGGTTTTATCGCTTGAGAACTGGAGGCGGTAAATACTTTCGAAAAGTCATTAATTGATTTGTAAACTAACCATAAAAAGTACGTTCTAAACTCTAAAGAAAAAATCTTCTAATAAATCAAAAGAAGTTTACAATTTGTTTAAAGATTAATGACAGAACCGTGCGTGCATAATTGCAACTAAAAATATATTATGGTTCAGACGTAATTGGAAATAAAACAATAACTTTAACTGTTGTTATTAAAAACCGGGTTTTAAACAAATACGCTTTACACTGATCATGGTTTTATGACAAGAAGGGAAGCAAGTTTAGGGCTTAAATAAATATATTTTCGAAGATGGTGTTAATGGTTTATTTTCCCTTATTTTATTGACTACAACTGAATTGACATTTTTAGTGACGATTACCTTGTTAGGTTATTGGAGATGAGCGAGTTAGTAATTTTGTGCAATGTTTGTGCACTGTTTTTCCCTTGATATCAAGAGTTGATTCATATTATCGAAATGTCGTGTATACGTTATTCATATGCATAAATGATGGGGAATATCCGAATAAACTAAATACAAAAATTACAATCCAAAATGAAAGGAAGGAAGGGATATTGTAAGAGCTAAGAAACCTCTACTGACATATATTGAGGACTTATATTCTGCACATTGGAATTATTGACAATGTCAGAATAAACAATCAGACAGAAAACCAAACCTTAGCTTCCTGTCTCCTGCAGTGGCAATACTTTGTCCTGATTACTGAATCCAGACTTATTTATATGTAAATATATTGCAATATCTGTGTCAGAGTTTTTAGTTGTGTCAATGTCCCACGCTATAGGGAAATAAGGGTTTATTGATGAATAGAAGATAAAAACCTTATCTCTTTGAATCTGATACTGGGTATTTTTTTAAGTGGCCATCATTAATGTGTTTAGAACCGTTATATATAAATATTATTAATGAGGAACATGTCTTACTTAATTCAAAATACAATAATTGTGATACAAATAATCTATAAAAGTTGATTTTTATTTTAAAGTAAGGAATCAAACAATTATTACTGAAACCATTATTTTTTATTATATTGTACAAATTAATATCAGGTGGTCAAATTAAACAACAAAACATTTCCGAAGAACATATTTCAGTATTTGTTTTGATTGAAATCTGTCTGTGTGTTTGAATAATTTATTTAACAAATCAACATCTACAGAACAGATCTGAACATTGAGTCTAAATTTTGTATTCATGCTAGGATCCCATTATTTAACTTGATAAAAAGTATTTTACCAGGTAAAAAAAACAGTTTCAAAATGGCGTTAATTTGAAATCTGAGCGCTATAAAGTTATAACAATATAATTTTATGAAATATCATTTCAAAATGTTCTCCTTTTGAAATATTTCTAAAATTTTAACTTACTCGAAAATTTACAAAAACAATATATTTTGCTCTTTAACAAAAAGTCAGTGAGATCTTAATTTTTATTTAAGGTCGTGAAATAAACGAGTTTCAATAAAATCATTTTATAGTAATGTACACCTATACGTTTCTCATTGCTCATAATGCATTAGGATATGTAAATAGGAGCTTATGTAGAGTTTTGTTTAACTTTACCACAATAACGTAAACGAAAGCGGCCAAATCACTCCAGAATTTCAGAACGTGCATCAATATTTCAGCAATTTTTGTATTATTTCTTTAAAGTTATAGATCGTCATTTTAAACACAACATTACATTTGCAATTTCAACATTTGCAACATTACATACAAATATCTATTTGGCAAAGTGTGAAAATAGTATCACTTAACCCATGATAACAACTGAAATTTAGAATATTCAGTGATATTGAAAAATTGTCGCTAACACCTTTAGTCGATTTTTCTTTGCAATTCCAACATATAGCCATACAAAAATCATAGTTCAGTAATTTAAATTTTTAATCCCTCCCTTCAAACAAATCCAATCAAAGTTGACTAAGATAGATTACATAACCCCTAATTCCACAATAGACTTCTCTTTAAATCCCAACATAATAGTACACAGTAATCAAGCAAGGTCTATAAATAACGACATGTTTAGATTTTCTCCCTCGAGATCAAATCCTACCAAGACAGTAATGACTGTGGTCTATCGACCGCTGCGACAATGATTTCACCATCCATTCATTCTCTAACCTCTAAATCCCAACTTACGATCACTGTCTAGAAATTAAGTACAGATTTGTATTTCCTTCTTGTAGATAAAATCTCACCAAGTCTAAGATAAATTACTACAATACTGATTACACCTACAATTGTTTCCAATACCAAATCCTTTGTACGTTTATTTTTGTGTTTTAAATTTTTTTGTTTAAACATGAAAAACCTTGCGAACATCAACGTCTTGTACAATAAGATTAAAGGAATATAAAATATTTCTCTACTTCTTTACTACTCTAATGGAGTCAGGGTTTTTGAAGAGAACAAGCGTTTGTCAAGAAATAAATTATATGAAAGTTAAAACGTGTGGTCCTAACTTAAGCCTACGTTAAGAAAGAGGCAGGTCCAGACAGATAACCTCGGGTTACCCTCTACCATATTTACTGTAAGTGAGCAGATGAGAGTTACATTTATGTTTAATATGCGTGAATGACAGTTATGTTTTGGCGGTTAAATATTGTGTGAAGATAATTCTAAAAGTATTCACCATACTATATGTTTACATAACCGAACAGTCACTGGTACCGGAGGACCATTAAACAAATGAGGTTTCCCTGAAACGTAATGAGACTGATCTTCTTTTTCTCAAGATTAGTTAACATTGTGATATTATCAATACAACTCCTGATAGTTATAATATTAATTTATTTACATTCGCACGTATTTTCAACTACTTAACATTAATTGATTTGACTCTGTAATAGATTTTGTAAATGTTTGTTTTTCTTCGCGTCACAAAAATGGAGGTCAACAATATTGAGCAGCTTTATTCGATCAATTTTTCTGTCAACTTCAATCTACAACATTTGAGAAGTTAAAACAACGTTATTTTAGTATTTGAGTGCACAGATTTTTGAACGTCTGTGAAAACGTGAAGGATGAAACACTAGACAATGTAAGAAAGTTTAAGATCATTGATAGACTCTTGACGGTAAGAATGATTAAATTTGAATCATTCGTAGTTTTCCATTTTGAAAGTTTCGATAACATCCAAAAGATTAAGGAGGACCAACTTTGAGACGTTCACAAAAATACTTCTACTAAAAGGAAGCATCATATCTGCGAGTGGTTTCACAACAGTACAATTTTGAAGGATATGAAATTGTTTTGTAGTTAATTTTCCAATTTTATAAAATTAGTCCATTGTTTTTTTGACAAACCTCACAGATGTAGTTAAAGATGTAAAAATGGAACCGTTTTGTCTCGGGTCTAAGTTCTCTCATCTGTCGACTATTGTACATAATTTGATATGCAGTTACTTCAGAAACAATAACTCGCAATATACAAGAAAGATACAAATTTTCTAAGTCAGAATGAAGAGATTTACGAACACTTAATCTCAATGAGAAGGATGAACACAACCCTTCACAACACAAAACTTTTCACAAGATGGAATCTGACGTCATTGCAAATTGAATAAGTAAACAACAATCAGAGATTCTGTTTTAAATAACAATATTTTTTTATTAATGTTTTTAATTTTATTTAATAATTAATTCCCTTCACTCGTGTTAAAGCGTTTTATTTCTTCATTTAATTAAAGTAATACTGAACAAAGATGTTTGCTGTCGGAATGATAATTTCCTTTTATACATAGTGACTGAAATGAAACATTCACCCTTCTTAGACTTTGTTATTAATTGAGATATCTAAACATTTTGAGCCAATCTTTTTTTTAGTGAGGGGCTGTTTCTATGAGTTCCCGTTTTTAAATATCTTACTTAAGAAGGTGGGAGGGCAGAAGGTAAATCAAAAATTTCAATTTACTCTTACGTTATAGGATTATTTTAAAGGTATCTATAAAACAAAAGAAAAATACACGAAGCAATATTTATTTGTACGACGGTAAACTAAAGTGATAACCATTGACGTAATTGTATTAATATAGATAACATGGAAATTTCATTTCCCCACTATAACTTTATTGCTAGTTGAGTACCTTCTCAGGTAAGAGGAATTACCCCAATAAGTAATTTTAAGTTTTGACTCCTCAGGAGGTGAAGGTGTCTCTACATTTTTATGTTTGGTTAGGTGATACTTCAAAGGTCTTGAGACCAGACAAATCACAACAAAGTATAACATGAAACTCTCAATATTTAAACCAAAATTATATCTAAAAACTATTAAGGTTAGGAAGTAGTTAGATGGAGTTCCTTCCCTTATGAAATCCACCCCAATTCAGTTGAACACAGGACTTCTACCAGGCTGTATGTTATTACGATTGTTCAGAGCAAGAATCATTTAATTATTCTACAAGTTCAGTTAGACAGCCATTCATTATTGCCATTAATAAAATAACTCATTGATTGGTTTTAACATTTGATTTGAGGTAAAAAAATTGCAATTATTTTTTTAATAATTTGTAATCAAAATTTAGGAAATAATGATAAAAAAATTAATTAATTAATTAACATAAAATTAAGACCCATAACCTTCGAATAGCATGAGGGTTGGAAAAGAACAAGATTTAGCCAAGAGATACTGGATACGAAAAATTAAAGAGATGGTTTTTACCCAAAACTACATCCAAAAAGGAGTAGTTTCAGTTAAGGTGACTTGGGATTGACAAGCGCGTACTCACTAAAGTGACCCCCTAGGGGGGGGGGATAATACAATCACGTTAACAGCTGTCATTTTAGTTTCGGTGGTCCAAAAACAGTTTCTTCGTGTCATTGTTTTTGTCTCATGACACCCTTTATATGATTATCATATGACCATATCCTTACTGTATATTACATTGTCGCAAACCTGTTTAACCATCTAAATAATAACAAAGTTAGGTGCGCCGAGGGGGCTACCAGTGTATTTCCAGTCACCCTGTATAGTTACCCTTGTTAGTTACAATCAAAACTTGAATACTAGGTTTATTTGTCAGTATGTCCTATATATCCTAGATATAGTTTTTTTTTAACGCTACTCAATCAAAACAACTTGTTGAGTAAATGGTAAAGCATGTGACAGCTGTCAGTCTTCTCCATCATTCAATCTCTGATCCACTGCATCAAACGGTGCAATAAATCCATCATTTACGGACAGTTTGGAAATCGGGCAATTTATAGATACTGGAAATAATTTATTACCTAATGCAATAACTATATTTATACTGCAATTACCCAATGAGGGACGTTTTTTTTTGCAAAAAACATAATTCGCACAAAAATTATTTTGCGAAAAATATAATAATCGTTTTCGATTGTTATGGACGTTTTGGGTCCCTAGGGACACAAATGGCCATTTCCGGTATGATGATAATCTGTCTAAAGCAGATTTTATCTGTAAATCTCGTTGGCCTGATAGACTACATTATTTTTAAAAATTTAATACACTGAATGGACTATATTTTAAACAATATCGAATATGTGTATAATTGAATATAAAATGTAGGATTATCGCAATTAGTTTTTAAATTAATTTTGAAGCACAAATATGTTGTACTCTTTATAGTGTAGAATCATAGGCTTGTGAATGCTCGGATTTATAAAAAATACTCTAATACACAATAAAATAGTTTCTCCTCGTTAATAAAAATGCCTGTAACCTGCACTCTCATGTTACACAAACCACTTAGTTAATAATTTTAGTGTATAAACTTGTAACGGTATGGAGAGTAGTGGGATTGCATTTGGGTGGTACGATTTGGGTGGTCCGCGGATCTACTTTGGTAATGTATTACCGGGTCCCGATCGCGTGGTAAAATTAATTAAGTACACTGGGCGAATCTCAACTTAGGCTAGCCATTTTTGACAAGTATTACTAGAAACTAATTTACTTAAAATAAGAAAATTACACTATTACTAATATTAATATTAACTACACTGTATTGCAACAACATGTCGGTCTATAGCAGGGCCTAACGTAGCCGCGTATAGTTCGACCAATAATTATACGATATTCCAAAAGTCGCGATGCGCCCAGATATAAACCCAAGGGCCGAACGGCCCTATTCCTTTGGGTTTAGCAAGGCATAATAAAAATTTACCGCACTATAATATAATTAGGAGGATCGCTGAAGACGTCCTTAGTCACAGCTGTCTCGAGCACTACTCTGGTCTTATCAGCTGGCCGGGCGGATATGTCCAGATTCACGAAGGGGAGGGGGAGTGGTGGTAATCACCACAAACTGAAACTGTAACTGAGGTTATTTTTATGTTACAAATTACAAGTAATCTATTTATAAATAAATTAAAAAGAAAAAACAGTCAAATATTTTATTGTGTTTATTTAAAGATTTGTTGTGGTATTGCTTATATTACTACATGTTCGAAAGAATATAATTGCACCGAAATAAATATGTTTTGGATGGGTTAGAAACCATAACTTTATATTCGCTCTTAATCAGTGAAGTGAAGACTTAAACCTCATTTCTACCTGAACACTTAAAAATAGTTACATTTGTAGGTAGTCGTGTTGCCTATTCACTCCTTCTTACATTTCCTTATTTAGAAAAACATACGGATTATTCTGAACAAAGGTCTTAAAAACTTATTATAATATTCTGTTATTATGTTGAAAATTATTATATTTCTATATTTTGATGGGACGAGATCGAATGTAACATTGATTGGTACCGACCTGACCTCTATATACCGCAAAAATTTTAATTATCTTTTTTTTTTAACCATATAACTATATTTAACTCTTAACATAGACACCCAACCTTCTATCCAAATTGTAAGACAATTTGTAAAACTTTATTAGCACTCAAGTTTTACAACATTTAAACTTTAGAAATAGGACATTGTTATGTTGTTGTTTCTATGTTAAACACAAGATATGTTGAAGGAAAATAAATTATGTGCTGCGATTACTACAACAACATATTGTTTAATATTATCAACCAACATATGTCCACAGTCAGGTCTCCAAGACAATTTAATGGTCTCCACTCTGGGGAATCTATTGTCATGGCAGGTTTACATTATACTTATGTCTGCACAAGACAATCACAAAGCACAGATGTTTTAGTCTAATTAGGTACATTTCAATCGAAAAAAATAAAGTGTTCTTTCGGGTTGTTATTTTATTTACTTAATTAGAGGAAACATGTCTACACCGTAACAGATATACAGATAAGAAATTATAAACCTGGAGTTCTTATAAATATAATATTAAATTTTAATTATCTACGAGTATGAATGATTTCCAGTTTGAGTAAAATAATTCCAACAACGGACTATCAACTTGTACAAACCAGCCAGCTTTATTGAGACCGTATACTAAATCATTGGAAACAATTATTAAAATATTTTACCAAATTCATAAGTATATTCTGTCAAACATTGACTTATTCCAGCTGAACCTAAACAATCAAAAGTTATTTTGGGATTATATTTTAATCGTTAAATTTAACTATAAGTGTAGCTCCTGTTTATTTGTGTATGAACAATCTCATGCCATAAATACAACCGTATGTTTTCTCCTTGTACAGTACATATTATCGCGGTACAGCCTAGCATATTAGATAGGCAAGAACTGTTTTATATTTATGAATTCCAAGAAGTGAGATTGTACAATTACATTAAATACACGTAACAAAATTCTACTGGGAAATTATGTTACTGTTACAAAAATAGATTAGTTTTTTTACAAAGCATGTATACACAACGCAGGTACGTGACTTTATTATCATTATCCTGCAAGTGCTGAAAGTTTTCTTTGTTTCAAACGACTTTATAATTGTACAAAAAAAAAACAATGATAAACGAAATAGCTAATGACAAATTCCAATGTTCATTCATATATTTTACCCCTTTTAAATGTATTTCATTATAAATAAACATTTTGGTATAAATTATGTTTGTTTCTTACAATTTGTAATAAATTTATAAAGTATATTGTAACACGGAAACCATGATCATTATTAGCAGACAATGTCATTATGTTTGTCAGAACCATTGAAGTGTACTTCAATCCACCCCATTTGTTTTGCACCCTTATGGAGCAATCGATTAAAACATAAATTGTGTCCTATTTTTGCTAATAACAGTTTGTTATATTGTAGCAGAAGTATATAGTGAACACAACAGAATAGTGAGTGCAGTATATTAAATATAGAGGAAAAATAATCTGATGATGGTTCATCATGGTACTTACCCAGCTCTCTCAAAACTTATTTCCTTCCCCCTTTATAATGCACATAATTTTATTAGTATTAATTTGGGTAAAATTTTACTATACTCAAATATTGAGTGATATTATTTAAAATGTGTCCTAAAGTAAAACACTATGGTTATACAAAATGTCTGCCTGTGTGTGTTTTTTTTTTTTTGTTCACGTGTTCATTTATGCCTGTGTTTGTAGTAACTAAATTAGTGATGAATTTTTTTATTTTATTATTTTTTTATTTTTTTTGTGGATTTTCTGACCTTTTATAAAAGATAAAAATATTTTGGTATAGTTCCAAAGTAGAACTTCAGAATGCCGTCAGATTTACGGTAAATTCATTAATATTATGTTTTAAAACAAGTTTAGTAAAATGTCGTAAAACAAACTAAATTAGCTATTCATTGAGTAGAAACAGAGTTTTAAACTGTTATGTTTAATGCTATTTTGATATTGAATAAATCGTATTTGTTGTAAAAAGTGGAAATATTATATTATCTGCTTCATATCCCCCCCCTCATCTATTTAATGTTTCATATCACAGTGACCCCACTAGGAGCTTTACTGCAGTATGATTTACAGGCCTTGAATCAATTATTAGTACTTAAGTCAAAATAAAACTCCACTGATGGCAATAACTTCAAGCAATACATAACTTTATAAATTTTTCATACATTTAGTTTTCAAATCGAGTTCATCGTCGTTAAAGCTTAGAATGAATTTTTAAATCAAGTCAAAATAAAGTAACAAAAATTATTATAATGCTAAAATGTGTAACGGTTCAGAAGTTAATAATAATAATATATTTAAGCTCATTCATAATACAAATAGCAGCAATGTTACAGTAAACATTTCAGTTTACACCAGACATACACAGTGCAAATTGACAGAACTACAATACAATACAAATAACAATCAAGTACTGCAGCATGCTGCAATGTGAACCTCGATATGTGGGTTGAACAGTTGGTGATTTGTGAGTTCAGCTTCAGATTACGATAGTGTATGAGGAGTGGGAGCATTCAGAAACACATGCATCATTGAAGTTACCAGAAGTAGGCTGTTACATGGCAGCGATAGATGCACCTCTAATTATTTCTGAAAATAAACCAATATGACGGACTTTTTTGCGAGAAAATTCTTGACCGTCAAAAAAAAAGATTTTTATTTTTTTTTAAATCTTTTGACTTGGAATAATTAATGGCGTCCGAGTCGGAAAAAAACAAAAGTTGATCAAGGAAGACCTGATAGAAAATATGAAAGTTAGGGATCTAACCCAATACTATGTAAAAAAATGTAGATCCAGTTAGGACCCTTAGGCATTGCCAAGCCGCCTGAGGGACCATGTCATGTAGACGGACAATCTATTATGTAAAATGAATGATTTAAATTATTTTTAGTCTTAAAATAAATTTATTTCAAAAGTAAAAACACTGGGTAAAAAAAAAAAACTTATTTAACGAATTTTGTCTCAATCGAAAATTAATAGATAAATTTTGATCATATTTACGATGTAGATATATTTTTTGTATATATTTACCACTATAATTTAAGTTTTAGCAATGATAATTACAAAAGCAATTTTACATCAATGAACTCTAAATATAAATTGTAAAAAGTCATCCATTTTATATATTCAAAAGACACACAGTTGTGTATATAATTACAAGTATAGTTTAAAATAAATAAATAAATGTTATAAAAAATCTTAATCGTAGGTAGAATTTCAAATACATTAAATGTATTCGTATTCCAACATGAACTATTATTTAAACATGAAGTAACAAAGAGAGAAGATGTTAGAGGCAAAATTTTCCTTATGAAATTTTCCTTTTTGTAAAAATGTTACAAAACTTCTTATTCCTTTGATTGTCAATTTATTCTAGGAAAATGAATATTTATTTTCCTTTTGCTTTGTTTCTTTGTTTTGTTCCTCTAGATGTTATGTTTCTTGTATCAGTTATGACGGGCTGATTTTTAAATCTCTAAGATGTATTAGCTGACCTAATATCTAATACTGGCCGTTTACCGTTCTGTACTTAAGATTTGAGACTAGAGGTAAACAACTTCCTCAATATATGCCATATAGTCACTTTATAATCAACATTTGGACGCAAAAATGGTTATATTTTGTAGGATTAAACGATAACGTGTTTCTATGTCCTACATGACAATAAAAAGAGTTTTTGTGTTGTTTTGGGTTTGATCCCTCTCTTTCATCTTATTAATTGCGTTTCACTTGGCCACCTCTTGTTCTTTTCCGACGTTGACATTATTAGAATATTTAAGGTTTTCATTTTATCGTCCCCTCTTCTTTATATTTATAAGCAATCACTTACCACACAATAGCATTGATACACTTTAACGGTTGTATTACTTCTCAATTTAGTGTTTACAGAATTTTAAACTTCTTAAAAGATTGAAGAGTGAACATTCCGGTGGTTCAAGTGACTTGAGAAGTCTGATTGATTTCATTATATTTGTAAACAAAATAACTTTTAGGTCTTAAATGGAAAGAATCTGCAGACATTTTATAGTTACTGACTATAAAACTACAATTTGTTTTTAAGTTTTACTAAATTGAGTCATAAAATATAAATTGAAGACATTTATTTGAAGTGTTGACGATATTTATTCTATATTGCTAAATAACAATAACAAAACTAAATCCACAAGGTTGTGTGGTTGTTACCAGTAACCAATGGGACTCGTGTATTCAACATTACAATGAAGAACCTTTATGACGTCATACCCAATTCTAATAGTTTAATGTGCAGCTATAAAACTCATATAAGTTTATTACAACTCTGGGTAAAGATTTTATAGTTGTAATACTCTGATGGTATTTTATAAAATATACTCTCGTAGTAGTTTCTGCTTGGTATGTTGGTTTCGGTTATTAAACGACAGATAAAACTAAATTATAATCGAAATCACTTCTGTCGGTTTTGTGATAAACAGGATTTATATGTTGTTAAGAAAAGTTCTGTACTTCTTGAGATACTTCGTTTTAAGTTCCTAGTGACTGTTTTAACATTATTTCATCAATATCAATGGATTTATTAAGTTTTTTTTTCTTCAGATTTACTAAAGTTAAGACTCCTTTAAGTAAATTGGGGGGGGGGGGGGTAAATCAATATTTTATTATTGGTCCCAATTTAAACTATGCTCAGATCCCAAATTTATGTTATAATTGTTCAAGCTTATTAGTATTACCAGAGACGATTCTATCAAATAAGATGTAGAGTATCATCCTACAATTTTAAAAACTAATTATTTTAACAAAGGAAATAAAATAAATTTTGGAAATATTAAATTGACAACCAATACAACTGTTACAGAGTATCAATTTTGTCGTGTAGGACATCGAAAGGCGTCCTCTCTAAATCACTACTAAATGTAAATAGTTACAATCTCAACGATTTTAAATTCTGATCATTAAAGGTAGAATTACGGGGCCGGAAACTCTATGTGCTGACCATTTAACATCAGATTAAAAGCATTCTAGCAAGCCTTCTCCCACAAAAGACTTTGTGGTAAGAATTTATTTTATTATAGACTATTTAAAAAAAACTGAGCTACTAATATAAAATTGTTTCCTAATTTTGATTATATACCATCTCCCTCTCTCAGTGCCAAAATCTTAAGCATCTCTCTTCCTCCATCCGTGATATATTATAATACACATTTTAAAGTGTTAATTGTTGAAACAAAAAGTATTCCTGATATTCCCATTACATTGTGTGTACTGAACTTGACACAAATTAAATAATAATGTCTTAATACCTAATTATTACACAAAAATATTTAAATTTTATTTACAAATTTATTTATCTTTCTTTAATCTGTGAACTACAACAAACAAGTTGCAAAGTATAGGAGAGAATGAAGAACTCTCATGTATATAACTTGACAAAACACTTCATAAACTAGGATAAAATAAAGCAATAAAACTAAAGTTTCAAAATATTTTATAATATAAATGAGCTACAATTGTTTCGCCTTGCGGCATCATCGGGCAACTGTTTTATTGCTTTATTTTAACCTTGAATATGGAGTTTCAACAATAAATATCTGCTATTACAATAAGTTTAATTTTTTTTTTTTTTAAACTTCATAAACTATTGAAAACAAGTAAGTTAAACAGGCTCAAATTGCACAACTTAAAGTTCCGACTATTACACGAACAAAACAGTATTACCAACATCATTACCTCAATTACAATATTTACCTCTAAAGTTCTTGCACATAAGTTAACCTAAGTTTACTTCCAAACTCCAGTGTTAGCAAGTTTGTTATACACTAATTAAATAGGCCTATCTAAATTACCTAGCCTATTTTCTTTACATCAATAGTGAATTTCCAAATAAACCTAATCTAACCTAACCTCACATAACCTAACCTAACTCTACCTAAAGTAACTTAACCCAAACTAACCTAACTTAATCTAACCTAACCTACACTAGCCTAACCTCCCACCCTCTATAATATATTATTATAATACACTTTCAAAGTGTTTATTTTAGGGACAAAAAATATTCCTGATATCCACATTAAATCGTGTGTGCTGACACAAATTAAACAATTATGTCGTAATACTTAAATTTTACACCAAAATATTTAATTTTGTATTACCAAATTATTTATCCTCTTTCAATCTGTGAAAAATAACAAACAAGCTGTGTATGGTGTGAGGACGGATGAAGAACTATCTTGTTTAAATTTGACAAAACTCTTCATAAACTTGGAAACAAATAAGGTAAACAGCTCAAATTGCACAACTTAAAGTTCCGATTATTACATGAACAAAACAGTATTACCAACATCATTTCCTCAATTACAATATTTACCTCTAAAGTTCTTAGCACATAAGTTAACCTAAGTTTACTTCCAAACTCCGGTATTTGCAAGTTTGTTCTACACTAATATCTAAGTTACCTCGCCTTTTTACTTTACATCAATAGTGAATTTCGACGTAAACAAAATAAATTATTAAACTTTATTTATTTATTTATTTTGCTTTCCGATTATGTATTTAAAAAAATTTTGATTCTGAGGAATTTCTAATTTTAGCAATCTTTACGTTCTTTAGCGTTTCGTATTTCCATAATTACATGTAGTTGTAGACTGTATTTATATTGTTTTTAATTGTCTGTCAATCACATGACTTTCTTTATATTCACTGTACAACTGAAAAAAAACTAATAGGCATCCGTGCTTTAAATAAATAATTGACAACAATTATTGTCTCTTGCACACCAAAATAACGTGGCGCCTTCATTTTAATGTTTCGTAACCCTTCAACCTAACCCTTATGATGTATAACTCTTGCTATGGAAGGGAATTACTTCTCCCTTCCTTTAAACACATTAATCTAGCATGATCAGATTATAAATGAAGAGTGAGAGATACCGCAATGGAATTAACGGTGTAAGGAGCGATAACTACCAATCAATCACAGTGACTTTAAAATGTGTTAAATGGTGTAGGAATGTGATAATGTGATAAAATTTGATAATTAATTATATAGTGACACGTAAATATTATCAACAAGTAATTCTTACTTCGTGCTGACAATAATAACGCAAAGAAATATTAATATTTGTAATTCCTGAAAACAGTAATCAAATGTTGCGTTAACTGTCATTTTTCCGTTACAAAAAAACATATATAATTTTATTTGCGAACAATTTTAGGTAAATATGCAGTATACCTATCGTTGCGATTCAGTATTGAAAAATGGGCAAATCAAGATGTACATATCTCCTATTGTGACAATTTAATCATCCTTAAATCTATAAACCTGTTTGAATTACGGAAAACCTTTATATCTGTCTGAAAAAAGCTGTTAACAGGAGGAAATTCCTTTTGAAGTGACCGATAATAGCGTGTCGTTGGACAGATGCATGTATGAGTTCATAATGATGCGAACTAGGTCTCGCCAGGTCACTATGTTGACATAACCAGACCTAGTAAATGAACTGAAGGTCTAGTAGTACCTTCCCAGACCTGTAATTCCTTTACTAGGTCTCATCGAGCGATGTGAGATTCATAGATTGACTTACGTTGTCATACGTTTTAATGTAGACAGTTGACTTAACCTCACAAGACCAGGAATTCGCACATTTTAACCGCTTATTTTTTAGAGGAATAATTGATTTTTGTAATTCAAACATGTTTACAGATTGTAAGGATGATCTAATGGTCACAATAGGAGGTATGCACAACACGATTTGGTTAATTTTCACTAGTAAATCGCAGGGACATATTAAACTGCATATTTACTGGTATACATGTTTTTAAACAACTCATTTCAAATTTGAAATAATATCGTCAAAGGGTTGTTCAGTTTTGTTTTATTACAGTAAAATAATTTAAATTTTTTTTTTTAATTTATTCAGCTGACAGACACTTTAGCCGTAAAAAAATATCAATACAACATTTTCTACAAAACGTAGGAACCATCAGAACGGAAACCTCCTAAACAAAAATTGTTAAACATTCTTGTTTCACAAGAAATTCTATCAATATTTTGCCTAAAATAAATACAAAAATTTTAATAAAACCTGATATCTCTAATTGCAGTTGAATTCACTGCAATACTAATTTTTAGGATTGAAACAAGGTTATGCTGAGTAAGCATTATGTTCATTTCATTGGCAGTTATTATTATTGCTTAACCTTAAAATATAAACAATATATTACATGTTTAATAACTTAAAAATCAATGTAAGCTTGAAAACACAGATTACAAAACAAAAAGCAAAATAGTCTAGGTCCAGGAATACTTACTTGAAATTAATGTAATTCAGCACATCAAACCAATGTGTAACTTTAAAACAAACACAAAACCTATACATTAAAATAACACAATACACATTATACACAAATATACACACACTTTACACGAAAACTACTCTTATACACGAATAATAAAACAAATGAAAACATAACCTAAAACCGAACGCACACCGCAGAGTTATGTTTTATACTGTCAGACTGTTCCAAGACTAGAAGAAACAATACAGTTGAACTTTGATTAGAAGAGATAAGGAATCTTACAGGCATTGACTTGTTCGTCAAGGTAAATATGATTCTTCCTTATGTCAAATCACAGTTAGTAGACTTATTATACTAAACTACCGATAAATAAATAAATTGATCAAACACCTTGAACTAACTTTCTTATACAAAACCAAAGATATAATTATTATAAAATTAATGTATTTCTACTTAAAAGTGAAAAAAATAAAATCATTGTAAGTGAATTCCTGCCCATGTACTTCTTATAGTATACAAGGGCCACCGATAGAATTTTTAAAAAAGTGATAATATTCTTTTAAAATATAGGCCTACATAGAAATTAAGATTGCTTAGCTTGTACACAATATCTTCATAAATCATATTTGAACGAAATAATTTTTTTTATTAGTCAGATTTTAGGGTTTATTTTTAAATTTGTATTCAATTATTTCTTCACCATAATTTGTTTCATATGTAACCCGGCTCTTAATTTTCAATTAAATCAGTGGAGCTAATGTTTACAACTTTGTATTTTTTAACAGCTATAAAAACTGTTTTTGGAACTCCCAAACCTCAAAGAAGCGTACTAGATACTATTTTTTTTGGTTCTAGGAGAGGAAATTTTAGCTAAATTAGATCTACATCGTTAGAGACAGTTTTTAAAAAATCGTAAATTTTAGTCTTCTTTTCTTAACCAAAATTATACTTTTGATGTCGTCTGTGCAAAACAGTATACCGATTTCTATAAAACTTTGTCTGTAGTACTTTGAGACCCATATAAAAAGTATTGTTTATTATTAGTCACTCCCCCTCTCCTCCACCCATGTCTTCAGTTTCTTTTCTATTGGTTTACATAAAACTCGTTTAACTTATTTCTGATTAGTCATTCCCCTCTCTCCACCTATGATTTCTCTTTCCTTTCTATTGGCCTATCTAGAACTCGTTTACCTTGTTTATGATTAGTTACTCCGACTCTGTCCACCCATGTCTTCGGTTTCTTTCTATTGGCTTATCTAAAACTCGTTTAACATATTTATGATTATCCACACCACCTCTCCAATCATGTTTTCGGTTTTATTTCTATAGGCCTATCTAAACTCGTTTAACTTGTTTATGATTAGTCACTCCCCGTCTCTCTACCCATGCTATCGGTATTCTTTCTATTGGCCATCTAGAACTCTTTTACCTTGTTTATGATTAGACACTCCCCTCGCTCCACTTATGAATTCGGTTTTATTTCTATTGGCATATCTAAAACTCGTTTAACATATTTATGATTATCCACACCACCTCTCCAATCATGTTTTCGGTTTTATTTCTATAGGCCTATCTAAACTCGTTTAACTTGTTTATGATTAGTCACTCCCCGTCTCTCTACCCATGCTATCGGTATTCTTTCTATTGGCTATCTAGAACTCTTTTACCTTGTTTATGATTAGTCACTCCCCTCGCTCCACTTATGAATTCGGTTTTATTTCTATTGGCATATCTAAAACTCGTTTAAATAGTTTATGATTAGTCACTCCTCCTCTGTCCACCCATGTTTTCGGTTTCTTTCTATTGGCTTATCTAAAACTCGTTTAACTTGTTTATGATTATTCACTCCCCCTCTCTCCACCCATAGTTACGATTTCCTTTCTATTGGCCTATCTAAAACAAGTTCAATTTTTCTATGATTAGTCACTCCTCCTCTTTCCACCCATGTTTTCGGTTTTCTTTACATTGGGTTATCTAAAACTCGTTTAAATAGTTTATGATTAGTCACTCCTTTTCTTTCCACTCATGATTCGGTTTTATTTCTATTGGCCTATCTAAAACTCGTTAACTTGTTTATAGTTAATCACTCCCCCTCTCTCTACCCATGTTTTCGGTTTCCATTTTATTGGCCGATTTAAAACTCGTTTAACTTGTTTATGATTATTCACTCCCCCTCTTTCCACCCATGTATTTTTTTTCTTTCCTTTCTATTTGCATATCTAAAACTCGTTTAAATTGTTTATGATTAGTCACTCCTCCTCTTTCCACTCATGCTTTCGGTTTCCTTTCTTTTATCCTATCCGAAACTCGTTTAATTTGTTTATGATTAGTCACTCCCCCTCTCTCCACCCGTGTTTTCAATTTCTTTTCTATTGGTTTACCTAAAACTCGTTTAACTTATTTCTGATTAGTCATTCCCCTCTCTCCACCCATGTTTTCTCTTTCCTTTCTATTTGCATATCTAAAACTCGTTTAACTTGTTGCTGATTATTCACTCCCCTTGTCTCCACCCATGTTTTTCGGTTTTCTTTCTATTGGATGCAAAAAAAAGTATATCAATCGTTATTTCGACAAAAATAGCAGTTTAGGAGTTGTTCGTTGGAAAACAATAAATCGCTGAAATCTTTAAAAGACTTAATTTCATAAAATTCACTTTGCCAAATTTGCGTAAATTTTGATGAAATGATAAGAGTGCTCACCCATTTCCGTTTGCTGAAATTAAAGTAAAAAAGAAAATAAAGTTTGAGAAATAATTGTCGAAACACAAAATACAACATGGACCGCCGGCATGTAAATACTTAAGGGAATTCCCTAATGAAAAATGGATTTTCCACAATATTTTATTTGTGTTCAAATTAATCTATATCAATAATTCGTAGTTGAATTTCAAAGAAACTATATATTTTTTTTACATTTTTTTTTAAATAGTATAAAACTTAAAAACTACCCAACCGATTTATTGTAATATTTTTAAGTAGATGAAAAGTCCTATATTATTGGGTATACTCAGATTTATATTTTAAACAGTTTTTTAGTTAAGCTCTAAACAAAAAAAATATTAATAAAGTAATTGGAACTGTTTTATTCATTTTTATTTATTTTTTTAATAATTAGATAACAATAATATATATATTATATGTATTAGAAGTTAAAAGAGTTGGGTGGAAGTTAGAAATTATTTGTTGTTTGTATACGTCAATGGGTAAATTTCATATGTTCTCAAACAACACAACCCCTTTTCAAAATCTACTGTAACTTGTCATTATGAAATTAATTTAATCGTTACTACAGATCAAACAAAACCATAAATTTTTCAACCCAATAATACCACTTAACTTTCTCTGGATATCTGATATTAATAACTGCCATAAACCAACACCGCCATGATACTGTACTTTATAAACACAGGAAATATAACACCGTAAATAAATTTTATACTTGAGTGTTCAAAAGTTCACCAACTCACTGAGTTGGCTAAATATCAAAGTTAACTGCTCCCCCATCATATCCAATTTAATTTTCACTATGGATTTCACCTATGAAAACAGCTTTTTGTTCATATCACATGAGTTATTTAACTTTTAACAACGTAAATGAAAAGTTAATTTGTATATTTCAATTCTGTATGTAATTATATAAACCCAACACTCTACGAGTAATTAATTATTCTATTGTAAATTGTTAAGTTTGCTAATTATGTTATTGTGTGTAGGTGTATATTTACGTCCAATGTGTTAATAATATTTTAGTAGCCTAGCATATATATTTTGACACTTGGTAAACAAAATTTATCGTCTACGACAAAAGTAATAAATGAAATGAAACAATGACAAAGTAATCGTCTTAAAATCTGACAAGATTTTGTGATATTCTTATAGTTAGAACATCCGACAGTGAAACGTTTTAATATATGCACATCTAAGAAGCCCATCAGGCTTAGCAAATGAAAATAAAGTAGCGATATATGCAACTATGAGGTTAAGAAAATCTGTGTAATAACTATTTCAAGAAACGTACTCTACTGGGTAAGACCTTTTGACCTACTAATATATTTTAACAAGGCCCAAGAAACCAACTTTTGGATATTACATTTAGAACATTAAATTGAATGACCGGGCTGGGTAAGTACCATGATTCCACTCATCAACTTGTATCAATATAACTATAAAGTTACGGTTTATTAATTTTATACTGTAAATGGAATTATGTAGACATACTTTTAAAAGGAAATATACTTTTTTTAATCAACAAAAGCCTACATTTGTAGTAACTATAATCATTTCAAGTTCTTTTTTTTTCTTTTTTTTTAATTCTACTATTTTAAGACTTGTTAATTATTGAGTTGACGATTTCGAAATTATAACAATTTAAATAGCAATAAATAAATAATAATTTTGTTAATGTAGTTTGCTAACATTCATTTCTAGATATATTTAATTATGTTTAACAATGATTTCCAAGATCGTAGGAAATATGTTTCTTCATAGATGCAAAAAGAATTTTTAATATTTATCTCTGTAAATTTTATTATCTCTAAAATACACAAAAAATAAGATTAGTAGAGTGTACTACAGTTGAGGACAAAAATGGTGGGGGTACCCCCACCCCTCCCCCTCCCCCCTTGGCCCCTCCCCCTTTGCCCCTCCCCTCCCCCTGCCCCTTTGCCCCTCCCCCTTGGCCCCCTCCCCCCTTTGCCCCTCCCCCTTTGCCCCTCCCCCTTGGCCCCTCCCCCTTTGCCCCTCCCCTTTAGGCCCCTTCCCTTCCCCCATTGGTCCCCCCACCCCTCCCCCTGCCCCTTCCCTGTAGGCCCCTCCCCTTTAGGCCCCTTCCCTTCCCCCATTGGTCCCCCCACCTCCTCCCACCCCTCCCCCTGCCCCTCCCCTGTAGGCCCCTCCCCTTTAGGCCCCTTCCCTTCCCCCATTGGTCCCCCCACTCGTGACGTATTGTCGAGACACACACACACACACACACACCCCTGTTTGTATGAGGACCTCTCTCTTCTATCACTTGTTAAATAACATAAAAGCGAGGACCTACCAACTCTGTACGGTCAAGGGAGGACTTTTTACGTTTTAATTTTTTTTAGGCAATTTAACATTGATGACTACCGAAAATAAGCACATATATGTATTCCTTATAATTAAAGGAAATAGATGCAATTTTTTTTTACAAATTTGGCCAAATTTTAAAAACTCCAGCATACTGCACGAAAGCGAGGACCTAACACACTCATATGTTCCATAGCGGACAACCGAGGTCTCGCTCCTACCTGTTTCTAACACGAAAGTGAGGTCCTTACGCACTCGTATGTTTAATAACGGACAACCGAGGTCTTTTTACCTACCTGTTTGTAACACGAAAGCGAGGTCCTAACACACTCATATGTTCAATAGCGGATAACCGAGGTCTCGCTGCCTACCTGTTTCGAACACGAAAGCGAGGTCCTAACACACTCATATGTTAAGTAACGGACAACCGAGGTCATTTTTCCTACCTGCTTCTAACACGATACCGAGGTACTTAATCACTCGTATGTTTAATAACAGACAACCGAGGTCGTAGTTAATTTTTTTTAAATAATTACGTATATTATAAAATCTTTCTAATTAAACAAAAATAATTATTCTAAAATCGTTTTTGAAATGAAAATTCTTTATCGACGTAGTGGATACATTTTGAGCAGTGTTAAAAAAAATTGTATATGTGTGTACGTCTTAGTGTATACACGTACGAAGTCAAACTTCTTTACAACATGTATATTTTTTTAATTCTTATCGTTCACCTCATTCTTTAGAAGAAACTAATTAAGCCTACAAATCACATATCTAACTGACTCTATGTCGTTAGGAATTTTCAGCATGCTAAATGTGCATAGCCTAAATTCAAAATTTTACTCAAAGATCTATTACATTTTGCTAAACAAAACAAAAGATCATACAGATGATGTATGAAATCAGCTTTTATATGACTGAATTTTTATGTCCTCAATCATAAAACTTAAAATAGCTTAGGCCTTCAACAATATTTAAATTTATCTCACCTGAATTATAAACACAATCAGAATTTTCATAGTCACTATATGGTTTTTAATTTGATTCATCTCAAAAATATCAAATAGATACAGTTAATGTCAGTTAACTTTCATTACAAAGACAATCATTAACAAAATTAGCTGCTAATTTATGATGGCTCTGAAAATATTTGTTATTTGTATCCAGGTTTAAAACAAGTGGTGCGAAAAGTGGTAATCAAAAAATTATTTAGGAGCATCTACTATAGTTTATCAATAATATTCTATTCAAGATTAGTATGGAAAGAAGAATAATCTGTTTATAATAGGTGATGACTTGAGGATTTTAGAGCTAAAATCTTGCATTTTTTTAGTTTTAGTTTACATTTTTAATATTGAGTAACTGTTTCATGTCATTTGTTTCTTTACCGGCCATTTTATTACATTATACAACTACATTTATCACATCAAATTCTCCCAGAGGAAACCAATTCCTTTGGAGATTGAGGGATACCATGCTTTAAATAACGGTACTCAGTGTTTTACAAAGGAATATAAATCTATATTATTATAAATGAAGCAAGAATGCTTAGTAACAATTTATTGACATTAATTTGCACACTGAACCATATTTCAATGGTTACTTTAAATAAAACCGGGTCAGGTTTATGTGCATACATAAAATATCTTTAATAATAGGTACGCAATAAATATACACATAACTCATATACATAAAATAAAATTTACAGATATAAATTGTTATAATAGGTAATGTTAGAAATTAACAAAAACAAAATAGTTGTGGGAAACAGGAAAAGTAGGCCTACTTATGATAAAAGTTTACACATCCATTCTCACCGGCGAAAAGAAAATGATATAGGCCTATATCCGGTAGCATTACCATCCGGTAGCATTTAACAAAAACACATGGGTCGCGTGTGTGCAGTTTTGTTAGAGGGAAAACAAAGAAGCAGTAAACAAACCACCGGACGTGACAGACAAAAAATAATGCGAGTAAAAGTTTTTCATATTACTCTAAACAATTAATTATTTAGGGAAAAACACATCCATGAAGTTAAAATTTGAGGTTCAACTATTTATCTACAAATTGGCCGCTTAAATTATGACGATGACCAAAAAATAAAAATTTTCCTCGCTTACTAACTTTTTCATGTTTTTTTTCTTCTCACATTAATAATTGATAAAACTTTAACGTTTAGTAAAGAAAATATGAGTGAAATATAACTAATTTGACTCATACTGGTGGCTTTTTAAATGTATAACAAACATTTCTGCCAAATTTCACATTTTCCTCCTACATTCAAAGTCAATCAAAAGGCGTTACAAATTAGAGACGGCAAACTAAAATCTTTGCGTATACACTGCCGTTCAACTGACTTGGTTAAGGTCAACACTGACACCGCCCCCCCCCCCCATCATAGACGACGGGATGTTATTTGTTCGGATGCTCGCGTAGAGTTTTAACGTCTACTTCCAGCGCGGCGTAAGGCATTTTAATACATGAATTGTAAAATAAGAAACATTTAAACTGTTTTATCTTTGAAAAATGTTCGAATCTTTTCGGTCACTATTCGATTTTTCGAACCGAATCTGGATTAGCGGATTCGTTTTTGAATACGAATCCGAATATTTTTGCATTACGGATTCGACTATCGAATCCGAATCGAACCCCGAGACGGATTCGGATTCGATTCGATTCGATGCTGCAAGGCGTATTCACTTGCCACTTTCCAAGTTAAAACAATGTTTTAAAGTAAATTCGTTGCTATGCCTATGATTGTTCTGTAAATTACTGAAGCTTTCACACAAGTATTAGTCCTAATATTGCAGGCGTTTTTATTAATGTTTTGTGCGTTTTAAAAATAAATTTAGTAGACCTAAACCTAAAGCAAAGCAGACATATTCGTTTTTAGTTCTAATTTATTCAAAGATTATCTGGTTTATTTACTCTCCTAATACTGTAGTTGAGTTTACTTTCCTAATACAGTAGTTGAGTTAGCTGGTTATTGGTTGCAGTTAGAAAACATTACTCTCGACTAAAAAGTCTTACTATTTTGTATAATCTGTCAAACAATTATTTTCCGAAGTAAAACATATTTGCGATACAAAATGTTGGCCTATAAAAAGGCTAAAGCGAAAACCATAAGACCATTATAAACACGACGTTAGCGTATAGTCGTCAATTGCTTAACTTGAACTGGACTTATGAGAAATAAACACTATATAAATGAAAACAGAACACAGTTCCTCATAAACTAGTTTAATACGCAAACGCTTTCGAGTATAATAAACTAAGACAATTATTATACTAAGACAAGTATATACAATTAATTATGAGTTTTCAACTGTAATCGTCACTGATGAAGACAACTATGGTCATCGAAACGCGTGTATTAAACGGTTTTTTATGAAACTGTGTTCTTTTTTCATTTATATAGTGTTAATTAATTGTGTAACATTACGTATAAAATCAAGACTCATAATTTTTCAAATTTACTTATCAAACATGAAGGGAATAGAAACGAGCAATGGTGTGTAATAATAATTATTACAATTGGGACTAATCATAAGCGCGATTTTAAAAAAATTGTTAAGAAAAAAAATTGATTTAAGTAGTAAATTACCTCAAGACCAACTACCTCCATTGCACAAGATTTGCTAACAATCACTTTGTTAATGCAGTATGCACAAACAGAATACTTTGTAAGGAGTAAATATACAACCTCATGTTAGGTATTTTTATAATGTCTATTTAGAAAAGGGAAGTTAATAATTTATTTGACCAATTTAAAAATATTATATTCATATTTTGTTTGAATCTCAATATATTAAAATTAAAACGGAAAAGGAAAAAGTAATTTATTTGTTCGACTCGTTTGTCTCACTATAGCCTACCGCTAACCAGATATTTGGCATGCAATTGGGGTTAACACAACAGACAATATACAAAGGTCGAAATTACCCACTTAAGTTTTTAGGGAACTCTAAAAAAAGGGCCCAAAATTAGTAAACGTACTCATCTTTATTAACTATAAAAGGTATCTTAACTGGGGCCATTTCCCCATCGCTTCTCCATCCAAAATAAAATTTATACACTATTCTAAATAAATTATTTACTTTAACAGAAGTAACAGCTTCTGAACGTAGCATGTTATGGTACATCGCAGATCGAGGATCCGGGTCAAGACGCCAACTTAATATTTTCACGCAAAAAATACATTATTTACTAACGGTAAGGATTTACAGTAATGTTTAAGTACGAATTAATTTGATATATTCATCTGAATAAAACATTTTTACAGTTTAAAAAAAATTAACACTAACATAAAATTGCATTATGTTTAAAAATAACCTGCGTCATGAAATGTACTTTGTTGAAAATGTTTATAAGTCGCATGATCGAGCTGATATTACATGTAATGGACAAGCACTTATGTCAATGCCATCTAAGTGTTTTAAGTATGTTTTTTGGTCATAAATCATTTACGTGTGATTGTAAATTGTTCTTCAGAGTAGGTTTTCGCTTATAATTCGAATATTTATTAATGAAATTTTCTCAAAATGTATTCTATCCATAAATAAATATTCTGTGTACATTTCTCCATGATATAACTACTTTCATTTTATTTAAATATAATAAAATATATATAAATCACAATTTATCATATATTTAGTCGTGATTTGAAATTGCAAATTTTCAGGTGGAATTTTATCAGAAATGGATAGAACGCACAAATCTCATAAATAAAGTATTTTTGTGTGCTTATTTACATTATACTTTTGTGTTTTAAATAGCAAAACTGGAGAAATTACATCATAAAATGAATAGCAGACATAATTTACATGAAGACCTCATAGTTGAGTTTGGCAGATAGTGAACTCTGGGGCCATACTTTAACCTTGAAGCAGGGCTAAATATTTTGTTGGTCGTTGATGAATTACGCAACTATAAACTTTCAGTTTACAGTCTACATCCAGACAAGAGCGAGCGAGAGAGACAGAGAGAGAGTGAGAGAGAGAGAGAGAGAATATGTGTTTCCGCCTGTCAGGTTTTTTACTTCCGTGACCCTTTAAATGAACTTCCGTAGTTGATATTAATTTTCAAGTGGGACTAGTAATATTATTTTTCTTGAACTATGTATTGAAACTCGGATTAATATTTTTTCAATATCGAATCCTGACTCTAATTTTTTTATACCTTTTTGGTACTTATGATATGGCTGCTGTATTTTTTTCAATTAATTAAATAACCATAAAACCAATATAATCTCTCTATGCAAAAATACATCTCTCTCTCTCTCTCTCTCTCTCTCTCTCTCTCTCTCTCTCTCTCTCTCTCTCTATATATATATATATATATATATATATATATATATATATATATATATATATATCTCCTCTATTTATAACTCGAGAACCACGGATTGGATTATCATGTAGTTTTATTCCACATGTAGGTGTGACATTTGAGTAGGTTTTAGGCTACGTTTGATCAAAAACGGTTCAGTAATTCCCAATTCTCAACAATATGTGTCTACGTGTGTCACAACAAAATGTGTGCCTCAGAGACACAACAAAATATATTATTATTATTTAAATATAAAAGTCCAATATTTTAAATTAAACTCTCAAAAATAACCAGTGGTTCCAGTTGAAAGAAGTAAAAATAGCACATTTAATAAAACATTTTAAAATTTAACTAATAATTATTTTAAAATATTGAAATTATTTTTATAGAGCCATAAAAACCGAAACGGATTTGTTAAATTGTCAAAAATCGTTGTTTACACATAAATTATGTACTTTGATATGTTGGAAAGTAATGTTTGTTTATAATTATACAGTTTTTAGTATATAATATACTAAAATATGTGTATTGGATCTAATATTACTTTTAATAAATAATCATAATTGTATCACGCATTTAGTGGCGGTAAAATTAGTAAGGTCTGATCATGTAAATATCTAAATATAAGTAAGCTTATTCGTTATCAAACTTCTTAAGAGTTTGATAAAAAAAATAAGTAGCGGTCCTATGATATGTACAAAACGCCGACCGCAATGCAGACCGGTGTCGTATACAGCTAAAAAAACTGTTTTTTCAGCGCTCTTCATCTGAACACAGACATCAAAGCAGGGATACGATACGACTGACGTATCCTTGACATAGTTGTGACTCAGTAGAATTATCTCTCGAACAGCTGACTGCACCAAATATGTTCTTCCTTATGGACGTGTCTTTGCAACTTGATAACATATTTAATTATTAAAGAGAGAAATATTGTAGTTTGTTGTAAATATGATAAATTTAAAGGTAATTCGTGTTACGCAATTGGTGGGTAATACTTTATTGATAGTTAGATGGGTAAGTATGGTTTATGAAGAGAGGATTTAGTAACTTGGTAATTTTTTTTTAATATTCAAGACGATGGACAGATGAAAAGTTAAGTTAAGTTAATTAATATGTTGATTAGAGTTTTATTAGGTCGACGGGCGGACAGAAAGTAGTTTAGTTTAATGTCAACGTTAATGGTTTGTATAGGTATTTGTACAGGTGGTGTCTATTTAAAAACAATTTTATTTTTAATTGAAATATGAATATTGCATTTGATTCCCAAAGGACAACTCGAACATTCAAGGTTGAATAAGAGATAAGGAGCTATTAGTCAAGATATAAACTGGTTTGAAGGTCACTCACCTCCTGATAATGTTTTATCATGTATGACAAAAGTTTTTACCTTACAAGATCTTAACAAAATATCCCTAAATTTATGTCTTATACATTTCATATTAACAAATGGTAATTACATTAATTATGTGAACGTCTCTTTTAATACAAAGAGCGTAAGTGACTGGTAAATTTGAAAAATAAAAGTAATCGTGGATATTATTGAAAATTTTAAAACAAATTTAAAAAGGTCAAGGTTCTACTTTATACTATAGTTATAACATATAGTTCCCACAAAAACGTAACTTAGTGTTGCGCGATTCGTCTGTCTATGGAAGTAAGGAAGGACAAAATTCTGCTGGAAGGACAAATCTAAAACAAATATCTCTGTTCTGAAATGAATCGAAATAGGCCAAAAATAGTCTTCAGATATTATGTAGACGATACTATAGTACTTTTCGATGGCAACAATAGATAATTAAAAACTCTGATTAACTTCGTAAACACAACGCATCCAAAACTCCAATTCACGGTTGAAGTGGAAACAAATAACAATTTAATCTTTTTAGACGTATCAATTTCAAAAATAAACAATAGTGTTAAGTTCAACATCTATAGAAAACCTACCACAACAAACCAGACTATACACGCTTCTTCCCATCATCCATGTAATATAAAAATGGCAGCTTACAATAGTTTCGTTAACAAGCTAATTTCAGTACCTCTAGACAAGGAGAAGTATGGGCAGGAAGTAAACATAATTAAACCCATCGCAGTATACAATTGGTACAAGAGCTCAGATATCGACCAACTCATCAGGTAACATTCAAATAAGAAACCCATTATTAAAAAGAAAAAGCAAACTTACGTCTCCACAGAATAAGGATCAGCATCGAGTCATACTCCAAAACATAGACTGGCTAAAGAGAATGTAACCGTTGCTTTTAATACCTCAAAGAAACTATACTATTTTTTAAATAACCCAAAAAAAATACATAATGACAAACACGATAACGATTGTTTTTCGTTATTTCCCATAACCGATACCGATTAACGATTTCCAATAACACATGAACCGGAATTTTTGTAGATGTCGACCAAATACGTTTTGTTTTGGACTCTTGAGAAAAATTTCATCAATATCATTTGAGCCGATTTCGAGAAAATTGTAAATTTGCGGTGGGTATTACGAAACTGCATGGATTTATAGGCTCCAATTTCAACAATTTTCAAGGTATCGACTTCAGTTTTGGTTTTCTAATAAAACATATACTAGTTAACCTAAAATGTTTAGATATTTACTACAACCTTGGAATACAAGTTTTTCTGCATGTTTTACATTCTGCATGTGTACCGAGTTTCAAGTCATATCTTGAAACATTTATATTTTTAGTAGGGCCTACCGGGGGTATATTTAGTGCGCGTTACTGACTTTATTGTATAATATTTTCTCTATGTTATGTCAAAACTCGGTACACTAATAATACACTTACCAATAAATGTGTATACCAATTTTTCAGATGTTACCATGGATATTTTCTAAAATAGATACTGTTACACGTTCGGATAGTACCGTCGTTAGTGCAACAATTCAAGCAGTAATTAGATATTTTATTTTAGATTAATAAAATTTATTTTATTTTAGATTAGATATTCTATTTTAAAAATATTGATAATATTGACTTGAAATTCGGTACACAAGTGAAGAATGCTCGTGAACTACTATTCTACGTTTCGAGTCGATATTACTTTTTAAATTAAACTTTCAAAATCACCAGTGGTTTCATTATCTAAATATTAAACATTGTGTGTGTGTGTGTGAAGTGCGACAAAAGTTAGGTGTCAATTCCCACGGTACACGGTTACGGCTTGCCAATGACAAAGCAAGCGCCAATTCACTCAAATATCAGCCATAAAAATATTCCCGAATTAAAAAAATATATATGATTTGGTCGATTTGCAACTATTCTTTAACACACTAAATGTTCTTGACCAACAAATAAAATAAATCGTCAATTATTGAATATATTTGTCCACATTTTCTAAGATTTAAATTAAATTCTTGGTATATTTTCTTTTAAAATTTTTAAAGTTATTACTAGAAACATGTAGTTATAATCACTGATCATACCTGGTAATAATAATTTCATTATTTACACATATATATTATGAACAAAGGCTACGTAATGATACAATGAAATTTAGACCTATCAGTCGTGTAAATGTTCGGGCATTCCGTAACGTGTTCTACAAAAATTGATATATATTTTTAACCGTTTGATGGATTTTTGTTTTGAAAAAATATTTCAATTCACAATAAAATTATCTATAAAATCTTTATAAGTAGGCTACTTGTTGTTAGGTTAATTTGTATTAAAAACTGTGATTAATTGTACATAATTCGTTTTAAATAGCCTATACATTGGCGTAAATTAATTCAAAAAGTTAAACTATAATTATTGTCCGTACATAAAAACATAAATATAGTAAATTTTATGAGGAATCCGAATCTATTTTACAAAATAATTTCCGATAATTAGTTTTTGATATACGGTATAAGCGTTTTTGTACTATCGTGTACCCAATTTTTATACTCTCCGTACGAAAATCAAACAGAGTACGCTGGTTTACTAAATTGTGTTTATTTTGAGAACCGTTAAACGGATGTTAATCATCTAAAGAAAATTGAATTCACAATTACATTTTCTATAATTTGGTATATCAAATATAACTACAGCGATTAATAAACGTATGTAATAAACCAATAAAAATAGCAGTATTTAGAAACCGTTTACAATTTTGCTATAAACGTTCATAAATCAAAACAATATCTATATATCATTTTCAAATTTTTGTATGATTTTTATATTGTCATATAGAACATTTCCTGAAAATCGTAACAAAATCTATTAATAAATAGACTAGGCCTATACAAGTTATAATTTGACACTATTTTCAACCAGACCCTTAGCGGTAAATGGTTGTAAATTGTTAATTTATTATTAGTCTAGATAAGATAGTTATAAAAGTCTATCTTTGATAGTTTATAGAAAATTTAATTGTGAATTTAAAAATGTTTTGATATTTCAAATCCGTTCGGTGGTTTTTGAGATACAAATGATTTAATAAAGGCGTATCGTCGCATTTCAATAAAGTTCACGAAAAGTTTAGGTTACTTACTTCTTAAAATTTATTTCAATGTTGTTTTGAAGAAATTGGTTTTTTCGTTGTAAAGTAATTAAATTTTATTGTATCTTGATGAAATTTTCACAACATATATATTTTGTTGTCATAATTATTAAATTTTGTAAATTATGTTTTAACTCAATTGGTCAAACTTATTTTGTAATAAATACAAACAGACGAAAAGTCTGTTCATATTGTGAAATATGTTTATCTCGCTCCGTTGTTGTTAATTTATATTGCAAAATTTCTGCTTTGTATTAAGCTGGATTGTACATGACTGAAAAGTAGTAAATAAAAATTTAACACGTTTTTAAAATGTCCTAAAAAAATTTACTAATTTTTCCTTCAATGTTCCATACCTGTTTATATAGTTCCAGACCTACTTGTTGCCAATGATTTAATCGGACCCATTGAGGTTTATGTTGTTAAATAAGTGAAATATATTAAAAGTATATAAGAATATAAATAATCAACATCGAATAAATTTTATGACGGTCGTTTTTGCATTAATATTGGTTTAAGAGTCAAAAGGGAGGCGCCATTTAAAATTTCTAGGACCCAACAAGTTAGCAAAGACGGAAAAATTTAGGTCCAAGTAAAAATAAAATAAAACATTCCTTTCTTAAATTAATTTCGATTAATATGAATAAATTTATGTAACGTAGAACCTATACCAAAAGTTTTCTGGTAATTTTGCGTTCTTAAATTCTTGTTGCGATTATAATTAATTAACACTTAAATTTTAAACAACTTCAAATGGTAATCACTAAATGCTAAGCTAACGTGGAAATATCAAACTGTGCTAATACTATTAAAACATACTAATTTACTTTTGATTTTTGTAATACAATACCGCACAATTGTATTTATTGTTTAGTAAAGTTTTGCTCCATACATTAATGTTTGAAAGTATGTTAAAGAATAGGCCTACATATAGGAATAAATGTCACATAATTATATATATATATATATATATATATATATATATATATATATATATATAGCCTATATATATATATATATAATGCAACTATTGCGTACTATGGGGTTCTGGTTTCACTTGACATAGTCAGAAGTTTCCATCAAAAGTCAACACTTATTTCCCGTTAAAGGTTCTAAAGTAACATTAGTCATTCTAAAAACAGCGTGACAAGCTTACAGACGCATTATCCCTTCAAAGATGTTGAAGATATACACCAAACTACATACACGGGCCTGTCTATTGGTCGAACGTTGTACTACAAAATGTATATTGCTCACTAATATGGCATTAATACTAACTCCACTCAAACTTTAAAAAATGTTACACAGAGTATGAAAGTAAAAACTATATGGAAATATGTATTTTTCAGGAAACACAGACCCAGAACTCTAATCCCAGAACTTCAATAACCAAAATTATTTTAATGCTCAATATTTACTAAGGAGTTGCGATACTGCGTCTATATACGTCCAAAATCTAATCCCATGGACGCAGCAGAACTGTAAAGTGTATAAAATGCTGTATAAGAACCAATAATCATTAATTAATATAAGTTTAAAAAGAACAACCAAATTATTTTTGGAAATAAATAGCACTAAAACAGTTGTATTTGATTCACGTTATACTCGTGAATAATTGAGGTAAGGTTCTCGTAAATCATTTAATTACGAGGTGCGGTATGAATGAAAAATAATTAGTTTGGTTTTATTCCTCTTCATTTCGAGCACTAAAGTTAGAATAAATATGGATACTTCACGACACGTCGGAAAATGAATCGAGGGCAGTGAAGGTGAGTGGGACTTGTTTTTTAAAGGGACATTACTTATCCGGTAGTAGTAGGCTTACATCCGTTTATAGCTCCGTGTAACTTAGGTGACTGCAGAGCATTCTACGCAAACACACTACGAACTAACTTACACTCCAAAACACTCTACCCGTATGGTAAAGAAAACCGAGGTCTCGCTCAGATTTTGAAAATATTAACAGAAAATGCTATTTAAGTCCTTTACAATGCAAAAATGCACTTATCTAAAACCGAGGTCTTGGGTTCAGGACCTCGGTTTTCCACAAGTCCTCGCTTCTGTCGTTAATGGTTTATGCCAGGACCTCAGTTCTACCAATTTACAAACTCAAGACGCCATACACACATGACGTCATACACCTAACTTTTTTAATACCGGTGGGATTCGAACCTGTGAAGTTTGGATTTGAAGGCGGACACGCTACCGACTGAGCTATCGTGCATAGTATTACAAGTCGGATAATTAACGCAGTATATAAGCCGCCATGTTGTAACCGCAATAATGTGTTATATATATATATAATGTGTTAAGATAGTTAACCTAACCTATAAGTGTCCTACAGTTGCCCATCCACAGCCTATCAGCTGTTACAATAATGTGTTATATAATTATATAATGTGTTAAGATATCCTACTTTTGCCCATCCACAGCCTATCAGCTGTTACAATAATGTGTTATATAATTATATAATGTGTTAAGATAGTTAACCTAAAGTTTCCCACCTTTGCCCATCCACAGCCAATCAGCTGTTACAATAATGTGTTATATATATATATATATATATATATATATATATAATGTGTTATATATTTATATAATGTGTTAAGATAGTTAACCTAACCTCATAGTATTACAAGTCGGATATTTAACGCAGTATATAAGCCGCCATGTTGTAACCGAACGCCAGAACATTTCGTAGAAGTTCGGACACTAACCCCTTACCGTAAGACGTACCGAGTTTTTCGCGACCGCGAAAAACTCGCGTACGTCTTACGGTACGGGTCTGACCCGAACTTCCGGGTTTAGGAGTTTTGGAATAGGGTTCTAAGAATCAGATAAGTATATTGGCAACAGTGGATAATAAGTATATTTACAACGGTGGACTATACTACATTGGTTAAATATAAACTAGTTAAACATATATTTAACAGCTATAATGGTGAAAATTATACTACATAGTATATATACAACGGTGGACTATACTACATTGGTTAAATATAAACTAGTTAAACATATATCTAACAGCTATAATGGTGAAAATTATACTACATATTTAATCACATTGGTTTACAAGTACCTAACACGGAAGCTAAATGTATATCACATAGGTTTACAATTGAATATGAAAGTTTAAACATATAGGTATACAAAATGTCAAAGATTTTGTAACAAGTACTTAATGTTAAATTCGTATTACATAGTTATGGTTCAAAAGTTATAAGTATCTAACACGGAAGTTAAATATATATCACACTGGTTTACAATTGAATATAAAAGTTGAAACATATAGGTATACAATTTCAAAAAATATGTAACAAGTACTTAACCATATCAAACTTACCTTGTACTACAACGGTAGACAAACCAAGTACAGAATGATTACTGAGCTCACAGAACAGCGCCTATATACAGTTTGGGGACCGATCCCACTCCTACCATTACCACCTCCACAAACATAGCCGTCACCCCCACCTATCCGTCCGAGAGTGGGGATCGGGCGTACCGACATTATAAATGCGACTCGCCCCCACCCATCATTCTCATTCTTCTTGGAACGCTTGGTGAGTAAACTTGATAGCTGTAGTATTCATTAGAATTGAATAATGTCCGTGTACGTTGTTTCGACTTGTGATTCGTACGTAAAAAAGTTTCGTTTGTACGGGACCAAAGTCGTTTTTAAATTCAATTCACTACCGTCGGACGTGGAGGAAATTGAATGGATCAAACGTGGTTTAGAGGAGTTGATCGATCAAATGACCGAAAATACGACCGACGAAGATCAAATAGGGTTTACACTGACTAGTTTGAATGTAAAAAATCGCGAGCCTGGGTACGTAGCTTTCAGACCCGCTACAGATATAACTTACGATGTGCTCTGGAAAATATTCGGCGGTATTATTCAGAGCAATGCAGAAGGTTTCAAGTCTAGCGACACGTTTAAAGTAGAATGTACTAAAGTAAAAGTACCTGTAGGTCGAGGACGTGGACGTGTTAGACCGGGCTTGTACAATAACTATGACGAAGAATGTAAAGCTAGACGGGGTATTGTCGTGATTAAGAATACAGACTCTCTTTGCTTGCCTTGCTCTATTGTAGTCGGTAAAGCCCACGCCGAGAAAGACAAAGACTATGAACTTGTACGTAAGGATAGACGTAAGAGACAGACAATCAGAGCTAAACAATTAATGACTGACGCAGGTGTCCAAATCGGTGTCGAGGGTGCAGGGGTGCAGGAATTGCAAAAATTCCAAGACTTTTTACCCAATCACAAAATAACTGTGTACAGTTATGGAAATAAAGGGCGTGTCGTGTATTTCGAAGGTGACGTAACCAATCCTCAATACACAATTAATCTACTCTTCCACCAAGGTCATTTTAACGTAATAACAAATCTCACAGCCGCCTTTGCTTGCGGTTATTTTTGTGAAACGTGTCATGTCCCTTTCGATCGTCGTGGTGATCATAGATGTTTGGCCACTTGTTACGGTTGTAAACGTTCGCCACCGTGCATAATGGAAAACGGTCACATCCATTGCGGCGACTGCAACAGACAGTTTATGAACAAGGACTGTTTTGTTGTACACAAACGAAATATCTGTGCCAACATGAAAAAGTGTCGCGAATGTGAGAAAATAATCATGAAGAATAAGCGCAGTACCGAACACGTGTGCGGTGAAACGTACTGTAAAGTGTGTCGGGATTACATGCCCTCTAATCACATGTGCTACATGAAAGTAGACCGTAGGAAACCGATGGAAAAAGATTTCCTCTTCATTTTCTTCGATCTGGAGACGCGTCAAGACGAAGCTCTCGACTCGGCTCAAGTACACAGAGTAACTTTATTCGTAGCACAACAGTACTGTTGGTTATGCATAAACGGTGAAGAGTGTGAAAATTGCGGGGACCGTACACACGTCTTCAAAGACGATCCCGTCGAAGGTTTCATGTCCTACATAATGGACGTACGTAAACCGTACAAAAAAGTCTGCGTAATCGCTCACAACGGTCAAGGTTTCGACTTCCAGTTCCTCCTAAAGTATCTGCTGGAGAAAACACAGTTCACTCCAGAGCTCATAACACGCGGTACAAAAGTAATACTCATGGAAATAGACAATGTAAAGTTTATAGATTCTCTGAACTATATGCCTATGGCATTGTCCAAATTGCCCAAAGCATTCGACTTGCCACCTGAAAAGAAAAAGGGATACTTTCCTCACCTTTTCAACACGGTGGAGAATCAAAATTACGTTGGCCCTATCCCCGAACAAAAGTACTACTGTCCCGACTCGATGTTCGACAAAGGACACAGAGAATTTATAACTTGGTACGACGAGCAGGTACGATGCGAGTACGTATTCGATTTCCAAAAGGAAATATTCGAATACTGTCTCTCCGACGTGGAGATTTTGGCACAAGCGTGCATAAAATTTAGAGCCTCGTTCCTCCAAGTGTGCAACGTCGATCCCTTCATCGAGGCCGTAACAATTGCCAGCGCGTGTAATCTGGCATTTAGACGCAACTTCTTACGATCAAATACCATAGGCCTTGTTCCCAAAAAAGGTTACCGATTGGTCGATACCCAATCAGCTATTGCACTGCAGTGGTTGACGTGGGAGGAAGATCAGCGTGGGGCCCTAATGGAACATGCAGGGCGTGGTCGTGAAGTAATAGTGGATGGAGTGCGTGTGGACGGAGTGTGTGAAGGAATTCTGTTCGAATTCCACGGTTGTTACTGGCACGGCTGCCCCAAATGTTTCCCCAACGGTCGCGATGAACCCCTGGCAGACGATCCGTCCGACACGCACAACGCCCGACTAGCTCGCACGAAATCTAAGATAGCGAAGCTGTCTCGTGATCACGATGTGATCGAGATTTGGGAGTGCGACTTTTTAAAGATGAAAAAAGGTAACAAAGACATGGCCTATCTCGAAACACACCCGATCCTAGACACTGCACCCCTTAACCCTAGACACGCGTTTTTTGGCGGTCGTACTGGTAATACAAGATCCTATTACGGATGCAAGGAGAAGGGTGAAACAATTCAGTACGTTGATGTATGTTCACTCTATCCTTGGGTCTGTAAATACGGCAAGTATCCAGTAGGCCACCCGACAATTCACATAGGTAACGAGGATTTCCGGAAGCGCGGGATGAATGCAGAGGGTCTTTTGAAATGTAAAGTTCTACCACCCCGTGACCTGTATCATCCCGTACTTCCGGCAAGCATGAACAAGAAATTAATGTTTGTCCTGTGTCGAACATGCGGCCAAAAATTAATTTCCGGTGAGTGTACTCATACCATTGACGAACGAGTGTTGACCGGGACCTGGACAATGGACGAGATACGAAAGGCTGTGTCTACAGGATACGTAATAGTGGAAATGTATGAACTCTGGGAATATGAAATCGTGTCGTTCAACGAGGGACGTGGTGGATTGTTCACAGAGTTCATAAACACATTTCTTAAAATCAAACAAGAGGCGTCAGGGTATCCTAACTGGTGTAAGACTGACCAAGACAAGACACAGTACGTTAACGACTACTTTTGTAACGAGGGCATACGCCTAAACAATGAGCGAATAGGCAAGAACGAGGGTCTACGCTCTCTGGCAAAACTTATGCTCAATTCATTTTGGGGTAAGTTCGGTCAGAGAGAGAATCAGAGTAAGACGTCCATAATTAGGCAGCCTACGGAACTTTTCAAAATGTTAGTCAGTCCGTCCGTCGAGGTGAATAATATACAGGAGGTGAACGACGAGACGATAATGGTTAACTGGCACTACGTTGAAGATGACTGTGAGGTATTGCCGACAGTCAATGTTGTAATTGCAGCGTACACTACGGCCCAGGCTCGACTCAAACTGTACGAGCATCTGGATTCACTCGGTTCACAGGCTCTCTATTATGACACAGACAGTGTACTCTATGTGCATAAAGAAGGCTTACACAGAGTGCAAACAGGTGACTACTTGGGACAGATGACTGACGAACTGCAAGACTACGGTCCTGGTTCATATATAACAGAGTTTGTGTCCGGAGGTCCAAAAACCTACGGTTACAAAATTCTGACACCCGATGGACCGGTGACTGTATGTAAAGTTAAAGGACTGACTCTGAATCTGCGAACCGACGGTATTGTGAATTTTGAAAGTTTAAAGCGCATGGTTCAGGAAGAAGAAGAAGAACAATCTCTAACGATAACCGAATCACGGATCCGTAGAACAAAAGATCGTGATGTGGTTACCGTTAGCGAAAGTAAAACGTTTAGAATCACAGGTGCGAAACGTAAAAGAGACGGACAATATGATACACTACCCTATGGCTATTGTAAAACCATGCGTTTCGAGTAAAAATGGTGACCGCTGTCTATTACTCTGACATTGTTGTGTGTGTGTGCCCTCTGGAGCGGTGTAAAAACCCGTAAGGCTGTGGTGCCCTCTGTCGTGACGTAACTGTCCACAAGGAATGTATGTACTCTGTTAGAGTAACAGATAGTATGCCCCTCGTCATGGGCTCGTCTGACGGTAGGCCTCTTTTTAGAGGGATTCTTAACGACACCATGGGACGGCTACCCTGGCCTTAGGCTATAGGCTCTAGCTGGTGATGGAAGGTTCCACCGTAGTTCATATATATAGCCAAGGGGATCCGTCATACGGACTCATTCGTGAAATGGAGGGCGTAAGACAAACTATTGCAGCAGAGTTGCACAAACCGGCTCGAAGAAATTTCAAAACACGACGTGTAACGTTGAAAGGTGTGAATGATTTGTATCAAGCCGATTTGGTAGAAATGATACCGTACTCTGGTGAGAATCGTGGTTACAAGTATATATTGACAATGATCAATTGTCTGACAAAATTCGCTATTGCAGAACCGTTAAAGACGAAATCGGCTCCCGAGGTGTCCAGAGTACTGGAACCTATATTGAAAAAACATCGTATGAAAAACTTTCAGACGGATCAGGGTAAAGAGTGGTTTAATTCGCACGTGCAAAAATTGATGACAAAATACAATATAAATCACTATACGACATATACGGAGAAGAAAGCGTCCATAGTTGAACGTTTGAATCGTACTTTGAAAAATATAATGTGGCGTGAATTTACGGCACGCGGTAGCTATGCGTGGTTGAGTCTCTTGCAAAGTGTTGTAAAAACGTACAACAATACTGTACACAGTACTATCGGAATGAAACCCGGCCGTGTAACGAAAAAGCACGAACGAATACTTTTGGAAAAAATTGCACCGATGACTAAAAGTCCCAAATCAGCCCCGAAATTTAAATTAGACGACAAAGTTAGAATATCAAAATATAAAAAAACTTTTGCTAAAGGCTATCTACCCAACTGGACAAACGAAGTGTTTACCGTGTACGCCGTTGTACCGACGAAACCCGTAACGTACGTTTTACAAGACTCGAAAGGGGAGATCCTAAAGGGCGGATTTTACGGTGAAGAATTGAGTAAATCGAATGTCGGTGATGTCTATCTTGTAGAAAAAGTATTGCGCAAACAAGGGAATAGAGTTTTTGTAAAATGGTTAGGCTTCGATAAAACACACAACTCGTGGATAGATAAGAATAACCTTGTGACTTAATATTGCGACAGACCTTGTGACTGCTAACCGGTATTTGCTTATAACGAGTCTCACACTTTATATTCAACTCAGTGTTAAGTCATAATGCGAATAGAAAACACATCGCACGTGCTCCCGATGACAAATTTCGATCTATATACAGGAACGGGTGTTGCCGAAAAAAGAAAACGTCACGGTCCACTATTACCGAATACGATACGAGCTATAGTGTGTGGACCGTCGAATAGTGGTAAAACCAATGTTGTATTCAATTTATTGTTTGAACCCAATGGACTCAGATTTCGAAATGTATACGTATTTTCAAAGTCACTTAACCAGTCAAAGTACAAGTTTTTGGAAAAAGTGTTAGGCGGTGGTGGTGACGACGACGACGACGAAATCGGTTATTTTCCATTTTCGGACAATGAAAGCGTTATACCGCCTAGTGAAGCTAAACCGAATTCCGTGATGATTTTTGACGATATTGCCTGTGAAAAACATGACAATATACGTAACTATTTCACCATGGGCCGTCACAACGATATAGACTCTTTTTATTTGGGTCAAACCTACAGTCGTATACCGAAACAATTGATTCGTGACAACGCCAACCTGTTGATCCTGTTTAAACAGGATGACATGAATTTACGTCACATTTATTCTGATCACGTCACACCTGACGTATCGTTTAAAGTTTTTCAAAACATTTGCGCCGCGGCCTGGAAAGAGAAACACGGATTTGTCGTTATAGACAAAGACAGCGAAATAGTAAACGGTCGCTATCGTATCGGCTTTGATCGTATCGTGAAGGATATATAAATGCGTATCTACACGTACAATGATGTGCATGGCGTGACAAACGCACCTATATATGTCCCAGTACCGACAACACAGAGCTCATTAGTCGTTTCGACAGGCACGTGTACGAATTGCCACTGTGGTCCGGTGGCATCCGCCGGTGATATTATACGGTTCCTCTGTGTCTAGGAAAAAGTAGTTTGGAACTTCCGTAATGGCCGATCGTCGACAGCAGGACGTACTAACGATGGAGATTGCACTGTTGAAGGACGCTATCAAGAGAAAATATCGTCGAATGCGATACGGTGACGTAGACTCTGAACTAATGCTCACAAAAAAATATAGCCCTATACTCAAAGAGTTGTCGAAAATAAAGGGTTCGCCGTCTGCACCCGATGTCAAAGCCGAAGTAAAGAACGAGATCGCCGAGATGAGAGGGGATAAGGTGGAGGGAGGTGATGAGGTGGAGGAGGGGGTTGAGGAGGGGGTGGAGGAGGAAGAGGTAGGGGATGTGTGGGGTTCTCCTAGTTTTATGGATACCGAAGTAATTGCAGAAACTCCGGGTCCGCCGCAGACCAGTGTATCGGAGCTATTGTCTACACCCGAAGGGCAAAGTGAATCTGAAAAATGGGTAAACAGTACTTTCAAACATCCGCTGGCACGAAAGTATATGCTCAAAATGATTAAAGATACCGTCCGTAGTCAGAATATAGATCACAGTTACGGACCGAAAATCGGAGCCGACTCTATTATGATCGGTAACAAGACGCTTCAGTTGTCTGACGATGGTAAACTTATAATTGACGGAGTTCACTATAAAGGGACGCCCGGATTGTACGAGTTGGTGTTTAAGCGTATACCCGATGATGAAATATATACCGAGGACGATTTACGAGCGTATAGAGATATCTGTTTGGCGTCCAGTGCACACAAACAATTACACGATCCGAACGGACGCATTAATAGTAACAGATCGTATAAATATAAAAACATTATAATGCGTTTATTCCCACCTAAAAACGTTAGCGGTAGAGGTTATTCATACTGGGACGATCCGAATGAGTTGTGTGACAGACTGAGACTTTTGTTGGCATCTCACGATGCCGGACATACGGGTCACGCAAATGAAATCGCCTCCATCGTTGAGGAACTACGAGAGGCGGGATTCATAAAAGGATCGGGTAATAGAAAGATACGGTCATTGATACGATGAGTGTCGACAAGTTCGGACGTTATTCGGTGAGAAGGGCTTTATCCACCCAACCGATAGTTAGAGGGTACGACCTTACCCCTGAGGGGAATTACGATATAAAGGGTAAACTCTTGCGTAATGTAGGCGCTCCTCTAACGGAAAAAGATGCTGTAAATCTAGACACTGTGGATAAGACGTGTATAACCTTTGATAAAGTCGCACAAAAATACCACACAAAGGGCATACCCTTGGGCGGTCTGGGTCCGACTAAAGATACCGATGACGCTGTAACTAGAGGATATCTCGAATCTCTAATACCGATTAAACTTATGACCGACTATTCCGTTAGACAGAGTCGAATACAAGATGTAGGTGAACCTATAGACGACGGTGATGCCGTCAACATAGCATACGCCAGGAAAAATTTTCTCGTGAAAAATGTGGAGGGGAGCGATGAGATGGAAGCGGGAGCCTTTGATGCTCGTAACGCTAGTATCTGTAATTTAAAGTATCCCTCTAGTAAGACGGACGCCGCCAATAAGATGTACGTTGACAATAAAAGTATTGTATCCGACCATATGGGGTATTATTTTCTTCATCGTCGAATTGCAAGTGTCGGTTCTCCCGTCTACGCCGATGATGCTGTCACTTTGATTTTCCTCATGGAAAATACCGTACATCTACACCAATCACCGACATCCGGTGAATCGGTTTTCAATGCTGAAAATAAGAGGATAACTAGTGTAGCCGATGCCGTCGACGATATGGATGTAGTGACTTTAAGACAGTTGAAAACATACATTCGAGAATTGGAGACGTGGATAAGGAACAATGTGTTGTTGTTGAAAAATGGCGGTTGTTTTAACGCCGAGGGGAAACGTATCTGTAATGTCGCCAAAGGCGATGTCGATACGGATGCAATTACAGTGGCACAATTGGCCGGCTCTATAAAGGCGTTGGAAAATGGTTTTAAGGCGTACAGTAAATCGGAACTTATCGCTTTCGCTCGTGTTATTAAGAGAGAATACAGTAAAGTGGATGTTTCCAAAGACCGAGTAACGAACTGGAGATCACTATGGGGTTCGGGGAGCGATAAGGAATAATTACTCATATAAAGCTAAACATCTGGATTCACTCTCATTTGTAAACATGACTTTGACCGAAGCGGTTGTCGTCTTTGTACTCTGTTGCAACGCGACGAGTCTCGCTGATGATTTCAGCGACAGTACTACTACTACTACAGTAGATGTAGCGGGTTATGGATATTGCGGCTATAACGATAGTGTTAATCCACTCGACGCGTCGGGACAATTTAGATGGATAAATACTACGCTAACGTGGTACATGTACGGTACCGGAAACCGTGAACAAATGAAAACTGTACAACACGCTTTCAAACTTTGGAGTCGACATTCCAATTTGAAATTTTTTCGCGACAGCTCACTACCCAATATAGTCATTTCTTTTGGTGAACAAGATCATATTAATTTGGTCAACGGTGGTAATAAGTGTTTTAGCGATTTCGGCGGTAGAGGTGGCACCCTTGCACACGCAACTCTACCCACGCTGACCACAAAGCAGACGGAAATTCATTTCGATATGCAGGAAAATTGGGACTTTAGTATGAATCTACCCTCAAATAGTCATCAATCATTCTATACGGTCCTTGTACACGAAATCGGACACGCCCTAGGTCTACACCATTCACCTAGTCACACCTCCACAATGTTTCGCTATTCTATTCCACCTAGAAACATTACAGATATGTATCAGTTGGATCTCTCCCCTGACACTATTTCCGCTATACAACAGTTATACGGACCTCTCACAACGACCACTACCACTACCACTACAACGACAACTCCACGGCCGACAACAACAACAACAAAACCGCCCCCAAAAATTACTACCCCCAAGTCACCCGTTTCTCCCCCTGATCTATGTAAGATAAGACGTAAGATCAATACAGTGTTTATAGCTAATAAACATATATATCTGTTTTACGAGAAATACGTGTGGATAATACCTTTGGACGAGACGAAAAGAGTAGGAAATCTAGTACCCGAATTGATAACAGATTGGTTGGATTATTTACCGAGAGACTTTGTACGTATCGACTCGATTTATCAGGCACCCAATAGCGACATAGTTTTAATAACAAACACGTCTGTATACGGCATCAACTATCCTAGTCTACGAAGAAAGTACATGTATAAACTCGAAGATTGGCTCGGTAGAAAGATAAAAAGTCACATAAACGTTGTACTGAATGATAATCGGGGTATGACGATGGTGTTGTACGATAATAGTTATGTGCTTAGACACGATGAGTGCTCCAGCATGGGCCTACACGAAGGTCTGATTACCGATCTCTACAACGGTGTACCGAATACTGTAAAAGGAGGTTTCAAATATATAGACGGTAATCTCTACTTCTTCGGTGAGAATAATGTGTACGGCTACAATGAGTTTTTGGGTTACGTCACGGAGGTTTATACCGATATTTTAGATGTGTTAAAAATCACTTGTATGAAGGAGAATCGTCTCAGGGAGTTGTACACACTACTATCGGAGATAATTTATACTCGTGCATAGATTCTGTGTCAACAGTATAGAAATGGCGTTGCAACGATCAACATCGCTCAGTCGTAGACGAAGAGCGGTGAAGAAAGGACGTGGACTTGTGTCTAGGTTATTGAGTGCTGGTGACACGGTTTTAAATAAAGCTATCGATCTATTACCGGTCGAACTACATCTACCGTCGTACAATTATTGCGGTCCCGGTACAAAACTAGCCAAGAGATTAGCTCGTGGTGATAGAGGAATCAATCCGTTGGACGAAACTTGTAAAGAGCACGATATAGCGTACAGTAAATATAGTGATTCGGAAAATCGCAGACAGGCGGACGATAGATTAGCGGGTAAAGCTTGGAGTAGGGTTAACGCAGGGGACGCATCTTTAGCCGAACGCGCTGCTGCGTTGGCCGTATCGGCCGCTATGAAAGCGAAAACAAAGTTAGGAGGTGGGCGGAGACGGAAGAGAGGGGGTAGAAAGCTCACGGTTCACCAACTGTTGAGTCGATTGAAGGGCAAGGGACTTTACTTAAAACCTTACGTAGGGGGCTCGGGACGACGACGAAGGCGACGAACGTGTAAAAAAAAACGCCGATAGATTCGATCCCGATAAAACCTCTGACTAACATTGACCTCGAAAAATACGCTGTTAAACTGAAAATACCACATTTCAGAGGAGTCTATATGAGAGACACTCTACCCGTACAACCTTTGCAAAACGAGTCGGCCATTGTGAATCTGGACACTATTTCGGGAGAGGGTACCCATTGGGTATGCTATAGGAAAAGTGGACCTAACGTAGAGTACTTTGATAGTTTCGGTAATCTTAGGCCCCCTATCGAACTGTCTAGATATTTCGGTTCCAACGCCAATCTTCACTATAACTACAGACGTCATCAGAGTGACAACTCAGTTGTCTGCGGACATTTGTGCCTAAAGTTTCTATCGCAACAATGAGCATTGTTCTGAGCGGTAGTGGACCTGTAATCGCTTGCGATTTTTTTCCAATCATAGAACTGAGCGTTGATGACGAGTGGGAAATCGGTCTCATAGATTTTGCCACTTACAATTCCATCCCCAATATAACTGAAGGTATAAATAACAAGCTACGAATCGTCGGCGACGATTCTGATGTCACCATTAGTATTCCCACGGGTTCTTACGAAATCGAGGACATTGAAAAATATATCAAAACCCAACTGCCGTCGGGGGTGACATTTTCACTCAAGCCGAACAATAACACACTTAAAGCGGAGATTAGGTGTTCTGCAACGATTCATTTCGATAACGACGCTTCTATCGGAAAATTACTCGGTTTTAAGAGCGGTAAATTGGAAGCCAATACTAAACACGAATCCGATTTACCGGTCGATATTATTAAAGTGAATGTGATCCGCATAGAATGTAACATTGTGACCGGTTCCTTTCAGAACGGTATAGAGTCTCACGTTATGCACGAGTTTTTTCCTCAGGTTCCGCCCGGTTACAAGATTGTCGACACTCCACCGTCGATCATATATCTACCTGTCAAGGTGAAAAATATTCATAACATAACCGTACGTCTAACTGATCAGAACGGTGCTCCTATAGATTTCCGAGGTGAAACAGTCTCTGTCAGACTACATCTACGTAAGGGAAATGGGTCTCGTTATTAATAGCGGTCGTACTCAGACTCGCATCAGTATACATCAATCCTCGGTCGAGTTAACACGACGAAATATCCTGTTCCTGAGAGCTTTAGGTTTTAAAGTGAAAAATGGATCTGTTGGCAATCGATAGTGCTGCAGAGTACAATGACGTCATCAGTGGTCTGGAATACCATTCGCATAGGCCGTATGCCTCATCAACGTACGGCAATAATGATGAAATTCGTATTCCCATAAATCAACAGGACGTGATGACGTCACCGTTTGAAAGTCAATTGTATATAAAGGGTAAAGTAAGTGGTAAAACGCTGACCGGTGGAGCTGCCACGGTCAAGTTGGTCAATAACGCTGTAGCTTTTCTCTTTGACGATATACGTTACGAGATATCCGCCGGCGAAGTGGACCGTACGAGAAATGTAGGCATCACGAGTACACTGAAAAATCTTTTGTCGTTGCGTGAGAGTGAAAAGAATAAACTCGGCAACGCCGGTTGGTTAGGGGTTGGAGAAATGAAAGTTGTGACGTCAGACTTTACACTCTGCGTCCCGTTGAAAATGTTAATGGGTCTTTTTGAAGACTACAAGAGGATAGTTGTCAACGTGAAACAGGAACTCATACTTTTGCGTTCGTCGAGTGATTTGAACGCCGTTTACAGTGCCGATGCTACGGAAATAACACTCGAAATAACCACGATACAATGGAGGGTTCCTCACCTGACGGTGACCGATGCCTATAGATTGAAAATTTTGAAAATGATCGAACGAGACAGCCCCATTCACGTACCTTTCCGTTCGTGGGAGATTTACGAGTTTCCAACATTGCCTCAGACGAGTCAATTATCGTGGACGGTCAAAACGGCTAACCAGCTGGAGAAACCTCGATACGTTATTCTGGCTTTTCAGACGGATCGGAAGAATCAGATCAAAAAGGACGCCGGTCTGTTTGATCGTTGCAAAATTACCAATGTAAAACTGTACTTGAATTCTCTCTACTTTCCCTACGACAATCTGCACGGTGACGTTTCCACTATGTACGAAATGTATACACGTTTTCAACAATCGTATTACATGCGTGAATCATCTCCGTCCCTCGATTTGGACACATTTGAATCTCGAGCCCCGATATTTGTAATAGACTGTTCCAAACAGAACGATTCCATTAAATCGGGCCCTGTGGACGTACGCCTAGAAATAGAGGCAAGTGAAAATATACCGGCCAATACTACAGCCTACTGTCTCATTCTACACGACTCGCATATCGTGTACACTCTCCTTTCGGGTACAGTCAAAAAGGTGATGGTATAAGTGCGCATGCGCAAAGTCTCTCTCTTATAATACGATACAATCATCGATCCAGTCATTCACGATCGAGACATCATGTGCACCACATACCCAGGAGTCGTTCATGCCTTCCTCAGGCTCGTGCCTAAGGATAGAATATCGGATTTACAGGACTTTTTTAGCGAAAGCAAACTATATTATTTATTCAACCCTAGTGAAATAGACAATCAGTTGATCTTGACATTCACAGAGTATATCTACGATGGCGACGATGACGACAAATATCATGTCGATAAGTCGCAAGTATCGGAACATGTCTATACAGGTTTAAAGAGTCGGCTATCTTCGGGTGACATCGGCCCGTCTTCGGATTCGGTTTACGTTTTAGTGGGTGGGGTGGGGATGGTTTATCGCAACCATTATTGTGTCAGTTGTGGGGAGGATGATATAAGCGACGAAAAATACTATCAATTCGATTTCGATGATGCTCGTCTACACGAGTTCCCATTGGTTCTAATCGAACCGGAACTTGAGACAGGTTATTTGCACGATCTTTCGTCGTTTTATCAAAGTAGTCAGTTGTAACCGTCGCCGTCGGTCAGTCGAGACGATGGATCCGAGCAAGATGGACGTGGAGCGAGCTCCTACCAAACGTCAGGTACCACCTAACCTCCCTTTGGGAATTTTTCTTAAATCCGTTCATTTCCTAAACAAAGAGTGTACTAAATTCATAGCAACCGGTTTGTTCCAGCATACGGGTTTTACTCTCGGACTTTTAATACAGAGTGGTAAAAAATTTGTTTACTTAAATCATAATCTACTCGACGGATTGTCGATTAATTTAAAATTTATAACGGCTGCTCTCGGCAGCAAGAGTACGTTAAAATTCGACATGAGTATCGGTGACGTAATAGTACGGACTACTTTCGGAAAACGTTACGTTCAATTGTACGATGGGCAACATTGTATGACCTTGACCGCTGACGAATGGAGGCTATTCGAGGAGAGTATGCCGCTCGTGTCCAGACGTGTCGCCGAATTGTTTTATATCGAGGAAGAGTTACGCTCCTACATCATTGAGATCTTGGCCAGCGACGAGCTCGTATCTAGCACACTCCCCGAAGCGGACAAACTGTACGACGAAGTCAAGTTGTTTAAGAAACATGCAGACGGCGGTAGTTGAATTTCACGCCTTTCACGATAACGACAACAAGTATATAGTCAAAGAATTGGCCATTGTCGGTGATCAATTTCAAAGTGTTACAGTCTTTAAACCGCCCTACAGATTTTCTCTCCTTAACGAAAAATCTCAAAAATCGGCTCGTTGGCTACAATCACGTTTCCACTATATCAGATGGGATGAAGGCGGTGTACCTTACAACGAGGACACGATACGCACTTTGTGCAAGCCTTTTGCAACACTTTTTCACAAAAGGATTGGAAAAGGCACTATTTTTGAGACAATTCCATCCTCACGTCATGGAATTGCCTCAAGAAGAGAAATTCACCTATAACAATAACATTAACTGTATATTACCTCAGCATAATAGTAACGTAGATAGTAAATGTGCACTAAAAAGTGCTAAAAGTTATTACGATTTACTTCTAGCCTAATTTGAGTTGTGTGTGTTTCTCAGGTCCCTGGCGAGGAGTTAATTCTCTCGTAAACCTGTGTGTGTGTGTGTGTGTGTGTGTGTTTCTTAGGTCCCTGGCGCAGAGTTAATTCTCTCGTAAACCTATGTGGCTTGAAGTAAATTTGTAACATAAATTTAAAAAAAAACAAAAAAAACAAAAAAACAAAAAAAACATTAAAAAAACAAAAAAAATTTTTGGAGGCCACAATTTTGTAATGGAGTGGTGGTCACAGGAAATAGCGATGGATTTGGGGCTATTTCCACAAGGGGTAAAGCCTTCTGCTTGCCCCGGCTTGTAATGTGAGCACGAGGAACAGCTTCACTGTACCACGTGACGGTTCCAACCCCGTGAAAACACAGAGGACAAGTCTATTTCGTTTCAGTATCGAGCTGAGACGCCAGCAAGGAACATGTGGACGGATTGTATCGCTCTAGTGAATGTACGTCACAGTGCATACTCTACGTACGCTGCGCGATTGAGTAGCTATTCAAATTGGAAACATTCCTTGTCACCGATCAAATTGTCCGAAGCTGGCTTTTTTTATCTAGGCTTTGAAGATCGTGTATGCTGTTATGCCTGTGGCTTGGGTCTCAAAGATTGGGAGCCGAGCGAGGACCCAATTATCGAGCATTACAAATGGTCACTTAATAGATGTAGATATATAAGAGCACTGAGAGCAATGGAACGAAGTAACACGTTACATAGCAGCAGCAGCAGCAGTTCGACCTGCGAGTGTAGGCTATGTAAAATATGCTACGAATCGGATATAGAAGTTTGTTTGTTGCCTTGTGGCCATTTATTGGCTTGTACGAAATGTTCACTCAAATTAAAGCATTGCGGCCTATGTAGAGAAAAGATAGCTGCCACCGTACGCGTATTTTTTACATAGATATCAGGGATTGACTTTACTTAGGCTGCCTAACCACTAGCGACACTACTTTCGTTTAACTGAATATTGTTTATTGTTTTATCTAACAAGTTTATAATAATATGTTTTAAAAGCAAAGATCGTATAGATCTTCAACCCGCCGCAAAACCCGTATGCGAGTTGTTTGTTTTTCGGCTTATAAAAGTAATTAATATAATTAAAACTAATTATTATCTAACAAGTTTATAATAATATGTTTTAAAAGCAAAGATCGTATAGATCTTCAACCCGCCGCAAAACCCGTATGCGAGTTGTTTGTTTTTCGGCTTATAAAAGTAATTAATATAATTAAAACTAATTATTATCTAACAGGTTTATAATAATATGTTTTAAAAGCAAAGATCGTATAGATCTTCAACCCGCCGCAAAACCCGTATGCGAGTTGTTTGTTTTTCGGCTTATAAAAGTAATTAATATAATTTAAACTAATTATTATCTAACAAGTTTATAATAATATGTTTTAAAAGCAAAGATCGTATAGATCTTCAACCCCCACCATTTTTGTCCTCAACTGTAGTACACTCTACTAAGATTATATTTCATTGTTTTAAGTAAGAAAATTTAATACCTTTTGAAGATAGAAAATACCAAGCTACTGGTTTCGTATTAACTATTGGTGATTTATAACATTTTTTAAATTATTTTCAAATAAAAAATTCCCGCCCTCTATAATTTTTTTGGAAGTATTACTGTAATAGTATGACTTGTTAAATAGCAATAATTATACGACAATTTTGTTAAAGTGGTTTACTAACATTACTTTCTAGTTATATTTAATAATGTTTAACAATGATTTCCAAGATGACAGGAAATGTGTTTGTTGATGGATGCAAAGAGGATTTTTAATATTTTTTTCTGTATATTTTATTAAGTTTAAAATAGAAATTATATTTCATTTTACAATTGTTCAGTAGGAGAATTTAATAGCCTCCGAAAATACAAAATAGCTACTGTTATTGTATTAACTATAATTAATTTATAAAATGTGATTTATAAAAAGTTAAAAAATTATTGTATACAAAGTTTTATTTTCTCTATAAGGTATTTGGGAGTGCTACTTTAATACTATGTCAACAATGCGATTTTGAACAGTACATGTATTTATGGATATAAATAATTTAAACTATATTAAAATTAAAATTAAATGTTCTCTTTAATCATAGGTACAAATTAAAAAAATTAAAAACGGCCTTGTTTTTCTACATCTAATTAATTTTAATAAGAAAAATAAAACAATAACTTAAATCATCAACAATCATAACGAGGAATAGTAAATGTCCTGAAACTGAACACTTGAAAATGGCTGAATAGCCGAAACGGCCGTCGTTGAGAAAAAAACGCAAACAACTACTGGACGGTGAGTAATTTAATAAATTAAAAAATAACAATCATAAATGGATGCCATCATTGGAAGCCATACAGAAATAAACTGTTACGAACGAAGATTACGTAATTACATATTTAGCCAATCAAAATGAAGTTTTATTCGGTGGTATTTATAATATTTATAAAAGGACTTCAGTTTCAAAATACTTCAATACTAGACCATGACCTGGTAGTACATTAAGGAGGTGTGTGTATTAATTATTTCACAGTCAGTCTCAAGCAGTAACGTATATTGTATTTTCATTATTAGATGTTAAATTTGTTAAAAGAAGCTACAAATGGATTTGTGTTGACCTTGAGGGAAGGTAAAATATGGCACCTAAATTTTCTACAATCAGCTACTTGAAATCACAAGGATCTGCTGCCTGAAATTACAATGATTTGTCTATGTACAATAACTCTAACTAATGCTGCTTGAAATCAGCAATCTATGAGACTTATCTGACAAGGCACTGGAAAGAAGATATTTTCATTGTATCAATAATGTTTTTTAATCAATCAGATTTAAACAAAAAAGCGATTTAGTCTCAATCTGCGCTCATTTTAAACTTGTTTTATATTTTAAACTAAAAAGTAAGGGTCCATTTTATGTTTCAAAGTTTAACAATTAAAGTTGGGTTCTCGAATAACCAAGAATAAACCAACACTGCCATGTTACTGGACTTTATAAACACAGGGAATGTAATATCATAAATTATATTTAGCCTTGAGTGTTCAAGAGTTCATAAACTCTCACAACTGGCTAAATGTTAAAGTTAACTACCGTCCATAAATTTCAATTTAAATTCTACAATGGATTTAGTCTATATTTATTGTAAATATATGATGGTATTACGATCATTTTAACCATTTCCTGATTCATATTTAGTGTATTTAAGTTATTTACAGTTAGAGGTGAAACCTTATTTTACTTCTGCTTGAAAGGCGTTTGATTAACAGTGTAATTTTTGCCTGCGTCACTGTGAAGTTACCTGCAGTAATATTTTGAGTTGATGTGAGAAACTCAAATGGAATTTCAAGAAAATATATTGAGTAGCTCAGTTTCTTAAAATAAAAAACTGTGCAGGAAAAAGGATTAATGGTGATAAGCTGGATAACGTTAATTTTACATTATATTCCACCATTTTGAATAAAGTAAAATCAACGGTATCAGGTTTGGCTTTCTTAAATATGCTTTTTAGTGACAAACTACACGATATGTTTTATTAAAATCCCCAATTTCCCGTCCTCCCCCTACCAACCTATTATCTCATTAAACTCATATCCTTTATTACGACTTCATGATGGTTTTGATGTAAAAACTATTTATTTACTATTTATTATTTATTGTTAATTATTGTTACTGACTGTGGTAAGGCCGAGGGACCTTAAGTGGATTCCTATCTTTCTTCATGTAGTTTAGTGTTTGATCTTTCTTGTTCATCTTTCCCATCAGATGAAATTTAACCAACACTTGTTCTTTACCGACAACAAACTTATCATAACATTTGAGTGCTAGGATATTGTATGTTCTTTTCGTTTTTTTTTAGTTTTTTTATAAGATTATGTCATCGAAAGGTTTTTTGCCTTTAAACAACAAGAGTAAACATGTAATCAAGTTCTTTCCAAACTAAAAACTAATGATTCTTATTCTGGAATTGTAAATGTCCATTGACTGCCATTTAATCAGGTTCAATGTAGTGACCTATGGTTTTATCGAATTTTCTCTACTCGTTATTCCTTTTCAAATGATTACTCGATGGAGGATTATCGTTTATAATTTTTGAGGTGTCTCCAAAAATTACACAAATAGAACGTCCATAACAATTAACAAATTTACCAAAAGTTAAATCTTTGACATTTCCACAAGTTGTGCTTTTTCTATATTCACTTGTTAAAAAATTATAATGGTATTTCCAAACTTTCACATAATCCTGTATCTTCAATCTTACACCGACAAGGACTAACTTTCTAACAGTCCAAAAATCCAAACATACGACTAACCTAAAACAACTTAACCAGACAGTAATTTTACTATCCGAAAGTGTAGTTGAATATGATGTTGTAAATTAAAAATAAATTTAAGTTACGAGAATGCTACGTGAACACCCTTGTGTGTTTTTATCACTTATCAATAGTTTCATTTAATGTTGAGAAATGAAGTGTCCCATTTGCATTTATATGTTTGGTTATTTAATATTGTGTGACTACGTGGACAAATTGTATGCTCTACGAATTAAGAGTTTAACTTGTAATTACAATTTTATAACAATCTGTTCTTTGGTTTGTAAACAATGTTTATAGATTTAATAGACTTTGTGCGCACACAATAGTTGTTCGTTGGCTGGAAAGTTTTAATAGAAAACTTATTAATTTTATTGGTTGTAGACTCTCGTCTGCTCTACCATACGATCGGCCCTAAAGAAGTATTTTTTAAACGTTTAAGGGTATTAATGTGTTTTTATACATTTTAAAACCTTTGTATTACCTCAATCTCACCTCTAACACGTCTTGTTATCTTCTTTACTACCCTAACACTTAAAATAACTTCTGTCTTAAAACATTACAGAGAGATACTTCCCGCTTAAATATAAAACTCGTTTAAAGTTTCAGTTTTCAAAACACCAGAAAATTGTATAATTTCCCCGCTTTTCCAGTAATATCGCGGTCGTGGCTTCACAACGCAAGTAAGAATAAGAAGAGACCGCGATAGTTTTACAATAAACCAACTTGGGTGAGTTTCAAAAACCCATTCTATTGTCTTTATAGACGAAGATATTCTTGAGCAACTTAACAACGCCTTAAAGTATTTATGTGTCTCTATGCGTTTTATTTAAATATATCAAATTTGAATGTCTAACTATTACAGATTTTTTGAAACTCTGTCATCCATCGATCGTATTGCAATACCACACAATAAATACACTTGATAAATTATCTAGAAGTAACAACTTTTGATTTCATAAATATAAGCATATTCACTATTACTATTAGAACTAAAATATCCATTTTGATATAACAAAAATTTTATTATAAACCGTACAAGAAAATAGAGATTACAAAAAAAAAATAATAATAATAAATCTGGTTTATTTAAGAGTTTTGTGGGTTGAATTACTGACTGCCCTAAATAAGGTTCAGGGATTTTATTCTTTGGAGTGATGGAAGTCCTGGATTAGATTTTTAACAAGGTGTGCTAACTAAGTAGTGGTAGGCCTGCATAAGATTTGTCTGGGATTTTATTACATGAAATGATGACAGACCTGTATAAAAATTTTTTTTATACGTAGGACTATGTGTTGGCAGGCCTGAATACGATTTGTCAGGGGTTTTATTGCTTGGAATGATGGCAGTTCTGAATTATATTTGTCAGAGATTTTATTGTTTGGAGTATTAGCAGTCCTGGATGAGATTTGGTAGAAACTCATCTGACAAAGCTATGGCAGGCCTGAATAATATTTTATGCAAGCTTACTGACTAAAGAGGTAGCAGTTCTGAATTAGATTTATGTAAGGGTTTGTTAAAACGGTCTGAATTTACCGACCAAGAATAAAAACCTAACTCATTTTTTCGTATTTTGTTCAGTTTTTATTTGATATTGATCACATAACATAATTAACTCAAAGATATGACAAATGATTGACTTCCGTATGTTTTATCAGTTTGTATTTAACTTATCATTACGTAAATTTAATTGTTAAAATAGCCTTTAATAAATTATCATTAGTAGTTTCAATATTTACTTCATTGTCAGTACAACGTAATACCAATCAATGGTTTCGATGGGGAATTGATTTTACAACAATGGAGGTTTTGAATAATGTTCGTGGATAGCATTCAATTTAATTGTCCATGGGACGAAACAGGCTTTATCGACAAAAATTTCCAAATGAGTTATTATATTTCTTCTATCTCTCTAGTTATTAAAAGAGAATCTGATATTTTCTGGTGGTTTTTAATGTTTATATATTAGCTCAAGTCCGCAAGAAAATGTACACATAATCTGCTTGAACGAAATGTTCTACTGTTACAAGGAAAGTTTAAAATTAACTTGGGAGCGATTGTTAGTAAATTTAAAGTTTTATTGTACTAAACAATTATTTACTTTGGTTGTAAAGTGTTTTAATTGAGTGCTATAAACACCCTGATATCATTAACAGATTGGGAAATGTTATTTTATTTTCTTATTATTTTTTTATTAACAAGCAGTTATTTTTTCATGCCTTCTGAAGACGTCTACAAAAACCATCATTATCTAGAACCATAACTTATTTTATTGTGATGGGGCAATTATAAAATAAATACTTCTGAAAACTGTATCTGAGAATACAAAATGGAGTCCCAGGGAAACGTACCTGTGACTTGTCACAATCACTTGTAAAGTGAATTACATTTATTAAGGTATGACTGACAGTGTGGGGAGATGTTGACATGTCAAGGTTTACACGTGTCACACTTCTACAGCAATTACCCCTTCACCCAAGGAAGAAGTAAAGATGTGTCATTGCCAGATCATTGTGTAGTGTATAAAATAATCTGGAATAAATTATTCTAACAAAAAGTCAAAGTGATAAACTGTGAAGGAGTTGAATTGTCAATATATTTTCAGGACAAGATGAAATAAATTACGAAATTCTGTAATTTGTGAATAAGTTATAAACTGTATGCTTTAACAGGTTGACTGCCATGAGTATCAATTTTGATACTCAGTGGTTTACTCCAACCAGCCATGAGTATCAATTTTGATACTCAACTATTCAAATAAATGGTTTTGGGAATTAATTTTGTTCTCCAGTCTATTGTCAAATAAACAGTATTTTGATATGAAATAGAATTGTTCATTAGTTATTTTATATTTTCTGTCTTTAGCAATCAGTTTTTTAATATATATGTGTTCATAAACCAGACCTGTGTCTGTTTATGTCTGTTTGAACAAAAAACAAAAATGTTTGTTTTTTGTTCAATTTTATATATTTGTAATTTTTTTAAATAATATTTAAATCAAAATCACTGTATTTTGATTATAAGCCTAATAAATGTTATCTAACCTATCAGGCTTTGCAAATAAAATGTAAATAGTGAAAAACTGATATTCGGTCTGAATATCAGTTTTGATACTCATTTGACTTGGGGGCCATGAGTATCAAATATGATACTCGGCAAAAAAAAAACTTAATATAATAAAAAAATGTAAAAACTTGTTCTATCTGAAAGAAAGATGTAGAAAAATGCACTAATCACATTTTTAAAGAGTCAAATATTATGGCCTGTGAGTAATGATAGCTTAAAACGGTCTGGCAGTCAACCTGTTAATGAAATTAGTTATTTAATATAGCTGAAGCGTAATTCAACAATCATTATTTTAGAACGTTTCTCCACGATCATAAAACCCAAATCTATGAAAACTGGCATTACCTGAAACTGTACGTCAAGCTATTTTCTTTTTTCAACTCTTGGGATGACAGCTGTTTCATGCACTGCATCCGTTAATTATAAATCTGATATTGGACCAAGCGTCTGTTTCAAGTAAATATATAGTTAACAATTTTACTAATCGTTAAGCTATAATACAAAAACAAAATTTACACTCATTAGTATAAGTCATTAGTCAATTTAACATTACAATTTCTACATCAATAAAAAAATAAAATTTAAAAAAAAACAGAAAAAAACAAGGTTTGTGTTCAATCAAAATTAAAAATGATAGCTTTAGAAACATCTTCTTATTGGTGGCTAGTGTAGGGATTGAAGTGTTTCGTTAAACAATTGATGAAAAATTTTCCAATACACTTAAAGTTTTAATAATTATTTCTGGATTAAGTTTTGTTAAATCTCTCAAACTTGTAGTATATACAGACATGTATATTTGTGTGTCTTCTGAAACATTTTAAGTTAAATTCCGTCTCAGTGAAATACTAATTGGCACACATGTACACGTAAACCAAATACAAGTAATGGGAAAGATAACTATAAATCGTGTTGGTAATAATTAACATTATATGACCAGTAATTAATCACCAATATTTAGATGTATTATTATAATATACTGTTGATTATTAATGTATTTTAGTCGAGTCTATATTTTTTCTTCTGACAGTAACCTACATCGAACATGTTTTAAAATCTACTACGTAATTATTCAATGTTGAGTGACTTTTAAGTGTGAGTGTGTTTGAAAGCCAGTGCAGATTTTGTTGCGCTGATGTGTTATTTTATTTACTAAAGGCGTGAATACATCATAACTTACTGACAATACAACCCTACAAGTCTTGCATGTAACTATTGTTCTGGTCATACAATATATTCATCTATTGTTAGAAGCTGGTGCTACACATACCTTTGTTTTAACATGTGATTATACCACAATACTACTTGTTTATGAGCAGTCAAGTGCAACCTCATGCTTGAATTGTTCCTACATTTATCTATATTAATCCTGCATTATTCTCAATATCATTTCATAGGTCTTAATTCAATATTATTCAATAATATTACCTCCTACATAAAGGTCAAGATTTCCAACTGAGTCTAGCTACACCCATTTTTTGGCCAGTAACAATATTTTTCGCATGTTCAAAAGTTTGAATTGTTTTGTTTTTAACTACCCACTATATTCTGGTACAGGGCGAGTTTGGTAACGTAAAAAATTCGAATCCGTTATTAACTTAGGTTCAAGTTTCATAGCATCAGAATTTCGAAAATCTTCGAAGTGATTTCTGTCGTCGTTGTCGTCTGTACTTAAGGACAATAGCGGCACACAAATTAAGAAAGAAACAAGTAATTTTGTAGAAGTGGCTATAGTGTGCTCATATAAATTCAGAAAAATCTAATTGATAATAACAAAATAGCAGCCATGTCAAACATTTTTTCTTTTCAGAACTTAAAATTTTATTCAACTTTCAATTCTGGGTATAATGACACTAACCAGACATTTCTACGATGGTATATAACGAAGTCATAGACAAATATGTAATTTCTATTTCTAACCTCCAAATTAAATGTGATATTCGTATATTTATGTGATCGGCCAGGGCCGAGTCATTGTCACACATCGTGGTAATGATTGCCCATAGCAAAATAACAAAAGAGCTCAAAATAAAGATCCTTTGCCCTTGAATATTCCACAGTGTCAGAGTCGGAAGAAAACAAGTCGGAGTTGGTCACTAGAGACCTGATAGTAAAGATGAAAGAGAGGGATCTAACTCAAGACTTTATGAAAAAATCAATCGATCCAGTAGGGTACTTCGGGATTGCCTCTAACACACTAACTATAAATAAGCCCCTGAAGTAGTTGTAACTAGATAAAGTGTACACAATTCAAACGTAGAATCACTACATAGAAACATTTTACGTTAAAAATATTATTAAAACGCCATAACTGATAAAACGTAATCGATTATAGAATCTTGATAGTAATCAGAATTTTTATTTATTACAGGTAGTATTAAAATGTAGGCTGCCATAAATGCACTCTTTCAATAATGTCAACTATATTAATGTAGAACGTTTCCAATATATCGACAGGTTCCAGTCACCGCCACTTGGATTTATATTTCTGAAATGAGTTGACAATTCAGGAATTCCTGAGCTTTATATCATCCTGTGGGACATGGGTTAATGCAAGAGACAGAAAAATCGAGATGCTGCAAGTGACAAGGTTAGTTTGTTTTTCCAATGTGTGCGCGTTTAACTCTGCAATGCAGTTAAAGGTGTAGGTGTGATAAAGAGAGTAATGTGTGATTACCACTGGCTGCAGACTATACTATACATAATGTTTCTATAAACAGTAGACTTCGCTTCTTACATATTTCAATAGATTCAATAAATAGTTTTGTAAACCCATGTAGCTATTGTCTACAGAGCACAGAGACGTAATACTATCTATAGACCAAGAAGTAACAATAAATAATACCAATATTACTGTACACTTGAACAAAATACCACTTAAACAGGTAAATAATAAAAGTTAAATGATCAATGGGTGACTTGTTTCTTGTGATTATAAATTTACAATTCATTAGCAGTGGTAGTACATAATTCCGCACCCATTGTCATATTTAACCTCGCGTTACTGAATGCTTTAACTCAAAAACGGAACTTTACAACTGGTGGACCTCTGTGAAAAATTTGTTGAAAACGTAAACAATCTGACTATTGTTTATATTAAATAAAAGTTTTACGAAAGTTACAGTTTTATAGAAAATCACGCTGAACTGTACAATGTAATTTATATGGAGACAATAATTTATTTAATATTACTGCAACAGTAAAACTGTTTACTTAATAAAAAATAAAACACCAAAAATGTATTAGGAAAGGATTTTTTAAAATTTTTTCGTCTGGTTGGAATTTCCGTGAAAATGTTTGAAAATAGTTCTAATTGTATTTTCAAATCGTTATTTTGTAGGACTTTAATACTTAAGAGTGCTTTCTGTGTCCCTAGTAAGAATACACTCTTCCAAACTAAGGAACTATGCAGTATCTGTTTAAAGAAGCAGTCATTACAAAAACTGAAAATATAAATAATACTTTAAGCATTTCACACACTTTGTTCGGTCTAGTTGCTAAGAACTTAACCTTACTTCTGAATTTCGTAATGAATCGTAGTCACGTTTAGTAGAAACTCCACAACGAACACACACAAATACAGAAGAAATGCTAAGTCTTACAGTTAAAACAGGATCTTATTTCGCTGGGTTTATAGTGTTTATAATAAAGAAGGACTTTATTCTAAACACAAGTGATAGCCCATATATCTCTCAGCAGGTAAAGTAATCTATTTGTATTCATGGGATATGCTCTTGTCCTATCATACTACGTAATATATTCTTACAGTTAGGTTAGGATACTTCATCATGTAAAAACAGCCACGTACATAACATATACCAGTATTTACATACTTACAAATAATAGTGTCTATAATAACAGTAAACATTCATTGTAATACAAATAGAAAATCTAAATTATGCTACACTGTAATTATATATTTTGTTAGACATCAAATTATTAAGGATAACAAAAGAAAATCTCATATTCCCTTACACGAGATGTGTTAGAAGGTATAACAAAAATTTAACTATTAATTTTTTTCAAACTAACACCCCCTAAATTGGCCTTCAATTTCAAAACTACGAAAATTCGTTGAAAGGCATCTCAAGTGTAAACTTTAATATTCAACATATGTGTTGTAAAACCTTTAATTTCATAAAAATTTAAGTATAATAACTGCCTTTAACATTGCTTAATATAGCAAATTATGTGTGAACACTTATTGCATTGCGAGATATAACTAACAGAAAATGACGTCAGTATATTGTTTCATTTAATATATTATAAAAGTATGGTATCTTATACATTCTAGCGATTAAGGTTGTAACTTCAGTTATTATTGTTATATTATTTTACCCTCAAGAACTCACTTACATTGAGTACGAGAGAACCTAGCTAGATCTATAAATGTTTTCATGTATTCTATTGGTAAATCCCTCTTTTTCGTCTTTCCTATCAGGTTGAACAACTTTGGTTCTCTTCCGACCTTGACGTTATTACAATATTCTAGAGGTAAGTGTCTTTATGTTCATTTCTTTCTTTTTGTTATAAAGCGACGATAGGTTTTTTTTTTGACTTTAAACAACAAGATTCTCAGATGTCACAAAATACATTCAGGACTCTCAAATTGCAGCAATCGATACAATATACCGACGAAGCAGCGAGAGTAGATTGTGAATAAACATCAAGCTTCAGGATAGCCCTTGATTTGATTTTTGAATTATTAAACCAATGATAAAGTAAATGAAGTGTTTACCTTTCAGTACCAACACCTCGTGTTTGGTGGCTTTCCTACAGCATTACATTTTGTATAAAACATAAATCCATAGTCTAATACATTGATTAATTGATATCATATTTTTACACATGGTCAGTATGTATATATGTGAGAAAGTTAAACCCACCTGTATTCCAAAAGTTGGGGATCTCTTCTAGGCTTATTACATTATCTTATTTATTGTAGAGAAAATTTTAAATTCTTTCTCAAATTACGTTTTAAACAATGTTATATTTAGTTCTACATTATTATTTTTTAATTACTCAGTGACTACACTATAGGCGGGGTAATTCCGACGAAACCTAGCTGGACCTACACATTTTAAAGATAGTTTTAGGTTAGATCACTCGTTTTTATCTATGTTATTACGTCCCCCTTAATCAACTCTTGTTCCTTTCCACCGGGACGCTATTAGTATATTCCAAAGCATCGGTGTCTTTATTTTATGGTATTTCCTCCTTTTTTCTACAAAGGGATGATGACCTTAAAATACAAGGAAAAATAGAAAGATATATAGTGGGTTACAAAATTGACATTGACTGTTCTGTGCGTAATAATATATCCGTATTGGGATCCATTTTGTCATAAAAAGTGATTTTTAGATTATCCACCTGTATATCCACTGTAGGCTATAGACGACAGCCTTAAACTGATGGGGCGATTATAATGAAATTTGTTATGTTTTTATTATATCTGTTTATATATATAATATATTTATATATATATATATATATATATATATATATATATATTATCTGTAATATATATAGTTTTTTATAACTGAAAAATGCAGATTTTCTATAATAAGACATAAACACAAAATTCTCATTTCCTCAAAACTAACATCAACAATTATTATCCAATTTTGTAAAAGTGTAGCCGTTTAGGTCCCAAACAAAAGAAGATTTTTAAAAAGAACTTCGTTTTTTCAGAATCGGTTATACTGATCTTTATCAAATTTTGGTAAACTATTACTGACGGAAACTAGTTTTCAAAATCATAAATTATTAAGAATACTGTTCAGGAACACTTAAAAAAAAACGAAAATAAACTTTGAGTGCTGTCATTTTAAATTACACTTCAATCAATATAAATGTGAGTTTAGTGATAGTTTATGGCAGGAGCGAAGCGAGCTTAGGGTTTATTTTAATATATAAATATTTAACAATATATTTTACTTTCCTCAAGTCTACGTAGTATAAATTTGAAAATATAGTTATGAACATTATTTTTACATAGCTTTTGTTTTTGTAGAGGATTGTGTAAGGTTGTTACTGCAATGTTTGTATACAGTTTATTTCATAACGTGATTGACTGTGTGACAGAGTGAGAGAGAGAGAGAGAGAGAGAGAGAGAGAGAGAGAGAGAGAGAGAGAGAGAGAGAGAGAGAGAGAGAGAGAGAGAGAGAGAGAGAGAGAGAGAGAGAGAGAGAGAGAGAGAGAGAGAGAGAGAGAGAGAGAGAGAGAGAGAGAGAGAGAGAGAGAGAGAGAGAGAGCTAGTTACATCGTCATCGCGTTAGAGGATATATTTCAGCAATTGCTGATCAAGCACCCTCACTGTACCGTGTAGACAAGGTCTAAGCAATTTGTCAAGAGCTCTTGTCATGATATAATATTCTCAAGCACTAACTTTCTGTAATGGTTTCATTCATCTTTGATGCATAGACGTGTTATTGTATCACCGGGGTGTTGAGACAACAATAAATGTAATTTCACTGTGCATATAAAAACAACATTCGTATAGGCTTATTAAAATCTTATAATAATTCATTCCTTTATCAAATATAAGTAGTATACAGCTTGATCAACTCAAGATGGCCACCATTGGCATCTCGAAAACTATCAGTTTCTCGAAAAACTTTAAATTGGGAACATTCCCATTTGTACATTAAAACTACGATGTTACCTATTTTTAATCTTAGCCATTTTTCCAATATGGCCGCCATCTTTAATTTTTCAAATACAAACACTATATTTTTTGGTAAAACGAAGCGTTGGTCAAGAGATACCCGGTTGGAAAGAGGAAGGAGAGGAATCTAACCCAATGCTACTTGAGAAATGTTGTAGATCCAGTTAGGTTAAGATGCGTGGTGAACAATATCTTTATATTTTTACACCTATGGTGATATTGCCAAGCAGGTTATCAGCATTTCCGATTTCTCAAAATTTGCAAATATGAATATTTTCATATTCGCGTGAATATGAGGATTCGTTCTAGAAATTATCTTTTGACTACTGTAACAAGGGGAGACAATCTTCACCTCCGTCTTTCTTTGATATTCTTTACCTTTGTTTTTATCTTGTACAACGTTAAACAATTTAATTTGTTCTTGCTTCTGTATTCCTTTATCTCAGGCTCTGTATGACGTTCCGCCTCTGATATTTCCATTCTCTATTTCTTGATTATTCGTTTTTCATATTATTTACCTCATCTGCTATCATCTTTCTATTATAGCAGTCAGTATTGTAAAATATTTATCTTCTTTATAGCACTAAGTTTATTTTTGTGACGCTGAATTTTTCTTTATAAATTTTGCAAAATAAGATTCAACAAATAAGGTTTCAAATATATTACACAATATGTTAGTTTTACACCAGATATTAATATCACAAAGTGTTGGATTCTTGTTTTTCTTCTTCAAGAAACGTGTACATTTCCCGTCATAATCCAAACATTCAAAACAATAGATTGCTGTGAGAGGATTACACATCGTCCAATAAGTGACTCTTTATGATCGTATCAACATATCTACGTCCCGATTTTAAAATCAACTTCAAAATTCCATATAAATAGTGATGTATTGAAATATTTTGCGGCACCTCTCCAAATTTGCTACTGTCAAGAGTTTAGGAAATTACTTTAGCCCTATAACTTGTATCAATATAATTGTTTTCTGCTTCCATACAACCACTTAATATTATTCCTTTTATGTAGGAACACGTACTGGTTTTTATTTGCCATCAAGATAAAATCAAAATTAAATTACATAAAGTGAATGTTTTCTTGGAAATTTACTTCTGTTAACTTATGTCAACTACCGTTTATTTAAAGTGGGCCTTCTCACCTGTTAATTTCCGACTGAAATGAACGAAATTAAACAAACACCTCTCATAGTTTTGAGTGATATTCAAAATTGTGTTTTAAGGCATTTTAAAATAGCAGCCGTTCTATATAGTATCATATTTTGTACTTTGTATGACATTTTAAAGCAGATTGGAAACAGGTGATCTAGTATGAGAATATTGGAAACTTAACTGATCGCCTTATCAAATTTAAAGTAACGTTAAACAAATACAAAAACAACAAAGATGTATATATTGTTACTCAAATAAATGTCGGAGCAAAGGAAGGAGTCTTTTTCTCATTTAGGATTTGTATTGTGATCGTATTACTGTCATCCCGCTGAACCGCTTTGTCACGTTTTGTAAAGCTACACGGGGCTCCTTTCCTCTCTTACTTTATTGTTTAGCTTTTTTCTTATTATACACTCTAGCTGTTCTATCTCTGTATGTCTCTTAACTTTAACAACCAATCATATTTGCTTCCTGTCCATTCGTAAAACATGGGATGATGCATTCATGTAACGTTGGATTTGTAATTGTTCTCATTTAATGAAATTAATATTGTACCAAAAAAGATAATAATACAATTAAAAGAGTTATAATCTTTTGACATGTTATTATAAGCTATATTTATGACTTTAATGTAGTTTATACTCTGAGGATTAGGCTTAGTAAACTTTTGTTTTGGAATCAGTTCAGTATTTAGTTAAAATCCGTTTGTAAATATTGCAATGTATAAGTTATACATGTGATAGTAAAGGACTCCTTGATTCATCACTTTAAGCCGGTATTTATATAAAAAAAAATAGTTATAAGGTTTAGAATAAGTCATGACTATGCTAATAGTTAAGATGTATCGTGAATGTTATCATGTTTTAAAATATTAAGACTGTACTTGTACGCTAATGTCAAAAAAATATTATAATATCAGTTAATTTCATACGCTTTTCCAGTCCTTCTGTACTATAAATAAAATTAAATAACGAAAATTATTAGGATTGGGTACAGCCATCCAGAGCCACCTGAGGTTTTCAAGATATCGTTCGCCTCGGGGGCTACGCTCCGGTACACCACACTCCGCCCTTAATTCGTACCGGAGGCTCGAACTGAAAGCTAAAAATTGTGAAGTGTGGTATATATCAGGGTTCAGTCTTTGAGTAGATTGAGACACCTCAATAACACCCAAGACTACTTTTAAACAGTTTTAGATCCAACTAGGGTCCCTCAAGATTGTCTCTCCTTTCTTTTTCCTGACTGTTCTGGACTATTTTTACAATTTGTTTAATGTGTTAATTTTAATAAAAATTCAAATTATGGAGAGTTCTGTATTAAACCTATTAGAGTTATATAATTTTATGAATTCATTTATACAAAATCGATACTGTTTAATGTTGTTACACATGAGTCACTTTCAAAACACTCAAGGTAAACAATTCAAGCAATTGTTACGTTAAACAGGGAAGGTAACAGATTTTCCTAATTTAAAAATTTTAAAATTATTGGTATTCTATGATAATTGTGACCAGTAATTTAGTTAAGGGTGTTTTAGAAAAAAAAATTAGGTGAGATTTTCTTTCAAATAGACCTTTCCAATGATCTGTCACAATATAGAAGTTCCCATTAAAATAAATAAAGTTTCCTTTGATAGAAGGGACAAGAATATAACCCCCTAAAAAAAAAGTTTAAAAACGTATTATAATGGGTATGATAGGGAGGAGGGGTCTTCAGTTGATATCTCAAACGTTTAAATTTTACACAACGATACAAGCTAAGTGTATAACGACTTATTTTAAACCACACATTGGTGTATGTCAGGATATATATAAATACAGTATCTCTACCCTTGTTAACCTATAAAAATACACGATTAAAAGAGATTTATGATTGCCTAACGCAATAAAGATAAATTTGTAGGAAGGTCTGTTATTGCCTTAAACTAAGTACAGTGGAAATACGACCATCATATTACAAACCAATGCTCTCAAGGGTGTTTGTTTCGTTATTGTGGAATTTTTACAATCTTTGTTGATTATGTATTTTATAGGCATCATATACACTGACTACTTATTGCAAATATACAACTTAAAAGAATAAAAATACAAATTTTTACTGACAAATTGTAAAACAAAATATTTTACGGTTTATAATTCTCTAAAATAATAAAATGATTTCGTTATTAGACATTTATGATTATGTGTGTGTGTATTTGTATTGGTATTTGAACACATATTAGTGTTTATTTGATAGGGTAATACATAAAATTATCTAGACGCAAGAAAAACGTAAGTGATTTTTGTTAAAATTTACTGTAAACATCCCTCTATTTAATATGTTTATTATCTCAATAGTTAACGTATATTTAGCAACGTTTGGGTAGGTAGATTATATTTTTCCGAGACATAATTTGTATCGAATTCTTAATCAGGTCAACTTTTATTCGTAAAACCATAGTTAGTTTTCTCTTTTTCATAATACAGATTTCAATTAAAATAACACATACACGCACACACACACACACACAGATACAATTTTGTCCTTTGTAGGATTCAAACCCAAAGCGACAAAAACGAAAGCGAATAACCCATAGTGTTATTGTAGATCAGAGAAATGACGACTTAAACCGCTTAGCTACTAATACACATAGTAATTTTCTTAACATTATTCAAATACAGTAGACAGATTGCTTATTTTATTCCATGATTATAATCCCCTTCTTATACTTATGTAAATGAAATATATTTAGAGGATCTGTTTGTATCATCAATTAGGGCTGGGTAAGTACTATGATGGTTCCTCTCAGTTTGATTTAATTTTAATGAGAATTTAATAATTTGACTTTATTATTATACGAATAAGTAGCCAATTGTTTTAAAGGTTCATTATAAAATACAGTACCAACAAATATATCGGAAATTCCACTTTCACGAAACATACACCCTTGGGAGCGATGATACGTAATTTGAGTATCATATATGTCTACTGAATTCAGTATATGGCGATAACAGACCCTCATAGAAAATTATCTTCATTGCCAGAGGTTATCATAAATATCTTTCACGTGAGTATTTTTGTATGTTAATAAGGGGTTGAGATGTGTGTTTATATATGATCCTGCCATACACGAGTGTGTGGTATGTGTGCAGTATATATATATATATATATATATATATATATATATATATATATATATATATATATAAGGATTAGGATCATAAGGATAAGGATATATAAAAAATACTATCACAAAACCCCAACTCGCACTTTCCCCTTTATTTAACCCTTTAAAAAAAAACACTTTTGATGCACACACTTGCTCCTTGATGATGGATCCTGGCGATGACGAGATAATCTCCTTCTCCCAGGGTGACGATGAACAAATTAAGGATTAAAAATCTTTGCTCCCTCTTTAAAGGAAAGGTCTATAAAAAAATAAACGAAACCTATAAAAATTCTCTAAGACAAAATTACATTCATAAATTCCATAAACGTAATGCCTAAACTTTTTAAAAATAAAATGTTTCATCTTACATCATTTAATGTAACAGTGTTTGTATTGTAGTCTTTGAGTGGTTTGGCAATATTGCAGCCATGTATAAAACTTTGGGATACAATTTGAAATCGATTCCATATGAATGTAATTAGGCAGTTTGTAAAATTCTATCTTATAGGTAGGTCATGGACGTCACAGTTTCAAATGAAAGTTTTCAAATGATTTTAAAATAAATTTAGTGGATTAAAGTCACAAGACCTAGCTGGCGATTCCACAGCGCAGTTTTTATGTCCAGTTTACTGATAAGAGTACAAGGAAATGAATGTACTTTACAATCGTTTTATTTATTTTTTGTTCATATAACTGTAGGAAGCAGATAACATCAAATTGGTCTTTTCAATATTAATTTTCTCTTTCATCCTCCTCTCTCATACCGAATTGAATCTCAGGATTAATTCGAATTATAAATCGAAAAATTAACTAGTTTTGACACTGAAGTGATAATTTTGGTTTAGGGTGTATTACTTACAAACATCTCAATAAATCTGAAATACAAATTTATTTGTTTTCTGTTGCAAAAATAAGAAGCTTACAATCGGAGTTAATAGGGAGACTTTAATTTTGTTTAAATTTCTAAAGAGAAAAGTTTTGTCAATTTAAAACAAAAATTCATGCAAAGACGAGTTCTGAGTGATTGTTAAGTTGATATAACTTGTTTTGAATATAATTAGATTGCTTAAGATGTGTAAAGAAGACGAGGAACAGTTACAAACCTTGTGACATAATGTGCCGTGTTTTACACAGAGCTTCATTTATACTCGTAAAATTATAAAAGAAATCTTTTGAAATAACAGCTTAGATTGGAAACCGCTTCGTTCTATGTCTGTGTGTATGAGTATATGTTATTGTGTTATATATACTTTATTATATTTACTCAGATCATATGAAACAGACACTCAAACACACAGACAGGATTATAGAGTAGGGATTCTTCATTTCTCCACCCTTCTATCTGTAGGGTCCAAGGGCCCGGAAAAGGGTTAAAACCTCAAATTTTGGTTAAATGTCCTACCATGAAGACCCTATACACTGTGTTCACTTCCCAAAACAACTTATACAATAAACTGTTTTCATCTCTACTATTCTTTTCGGTCACTTCAATATTAATATACAATATTACAGTATTAATGTAGGCTCGATTTGCTATTTTTATATTGCTTTATTTGACAAATTCTATTAACTTATATTGTTACTGCTTAGCTATACGTTTTGGTTTATTGGTTTTATATAGGAAACTTGATAATATTCTTACTATATGAAGTATAGATTAAGTTTGGTAATGTAAAAAATTTCTACCTCTGATTGTTTTACTGATTTTTGCATTTCATGACCTCAGGAAGGAGAAAAAGTATGTTTTGACATGACGTCCTTCCCAGTTGTTTTTACCTAAACAAGATAGCGGCTGCAACAATTAAGATAGGAACATGAAATTTGGTATAGGGTAATACAGTATGCTAAAATAAAACCTGATTGAAATTCAGAAAAAATGAATTGATAATTTCTAAATGTGATCATTTTAAATAGTTATTTATTCATATCTAGTGTGTTATTCAACTTATAAATTAAATTTAAAATATGCAGATTACAATTCTGGAAGTAGTTGTAACAACTATATGATAAGAAATAACGAAGTTATAATCCAAAAGTAAAAGTATAGAAAGGACAGACACCATGTGAGCCTAGAATGTTGAGGTCCCTTCTCATAAGTACAGCTTCGAGTCACGCCAGACCCGAGTCGCGCCAGACCCGAGTCACGCCAGACCCGAGTCACGCCAGACACGAGGTTAGTGGAGACTTTTGTCACCATTGTGATATCTGAAACTACAAGATTTATAACAAACTTTAAGTGGGGGATTTCGGTCAATTCTTAGTGAACATTAAATATATTCAAATGGAATTTGGAGTCGAAAGTCTAATCCCTTAGGTTTATTATTTTTTGCAGTTTTGCCAGCAAGGTCTAATGTAAATTCAGATTTGGGTTAAAATAATGCAAAAAAGTGAATTCTGATTTTATTATCGGCGGTAGAAGATATTTATAATAATCGTCCAATTGTTTTACAGGAATATCAACATTGTAATATATCTGAACATAATAAGACACATAATCGGTTATGGAGCTTTTACAAAATATGTAATGTTTAAAAATCAACAGTTTAGATCTCAGCAAAGTTTTAGAGAAAAGTAAACAATAATGACATCAAAACTTTTTCAAAATAGTAAGAACAAATATTATAATTTAGGAATAATCGACAAAAAACATTACAATCTCGATTTAATCAAATACGATTTATATTTAAAATACGAAAAGTGTAGACCTTATTTAAGTATATACGTAATATTTCCAACACGGCGTTTAAGGTACATTTTCACTTTTTGACTGGCAGCTACGGAACTGCATATTTGGTAACTACTAGTTTTGGTTTAGAGGATAGGTGGGTAAGAAAGTTTGTCCACGTTTTTGAACTGTTTATTTAATTTTTAATTTTCAAAACAACTTTTATCAGACATCAGACAAGGCAGGGTTAAAAGTTTACCTCTGTATCTATTTTTAGCTTCATGTTGATTAAGTAACAAAGAAACTCATTGTGTTAAGTTTACACTACTACTTAAGTTAGGAGAACGAACTTAAAATTTAAAAAAAAAACAGCTTTTAGTTTTAAGGAATTCCCATCGATGTAAAGGATACAGTATGAATACATTATATATTTGTCCTATTAAAGCAAAGGGTAGGATCAAAAGAGCGTATTTACAGATCACGATTTTGGACAAAAGGTCTTTATGAAGAAAAACAAGATTGAAAAAATCAACATATGGAGACGTGAGTTTATCTTTGCATGAAACCTCTTTGAAGATAGGTTAGGTTTAATTACAATATACACTTGAGAGCATTGTGTCTCGTCTCTGAGAGTTCAATCAAAAGATAATTTATACATCAAATTAATTGTGTTGTGAAATTTAATAATAATTTATAATGAATGGGAGTATTGATTTAAAAAATTATAAATTTAATAAACAAACGAACTCACTACTATTTATATTTCACTTTAACACACATTATTATGTACAGGGTGTCTGAAAAGTTCAGTTCACTCTCCTTTAACTTTGTTATTATTTAGATAGTTTTTTTTTTTGTAGTAGGGACTACTTTTATTTTTTTATACACAATTTTGTTTGTCTAATTCAGTTCTAGAAACACACACCATCCAAATAATATTATTAAAAAAGTAGCTCTATTAGCCGGAACGTTAGTCATATTTCAATCATATTTTAGTTTTACTATTGGTGAAATTTTTGTTATAGGAAAATAAATATGTTTGTTTTAAAAAACATAACGACAAATGTCACCAAGACCAAGACAAGGTCGAAGTGGTCTGATGATGAGAGCAAGTTTCCTTAATATAAAAAGACTCTACTTGTCACGTAACCACCCATTGTGAGTTTATCCTTTTTCAACAATTCAGCTCCCTTCAAGATATCCCTCTTCATCCTCCTAGTCCCAGCCCTCCAAAGCATTATTTATCTCTACTTACCCTTCCTTTAAATCCTCCAACCTACAGTACTGGCTTTAAATTTAATACCATTTAAGATCTTTCTTTTATATTTATTCTCACAACGTGTTAAAGGTCTTGTTATTATCCTGTTTATATGATAAAACTTAATTGTATGTTTCGTGATTAAAGTTACAGATATTCATAGTGTAAAGTCAATAGAAAAAAAAACTTTTTGTTTTTCATAGGTATACGTAGAATAGACATTTTCGAGAGAAATTAAGACTAGTACTAGTACTGATACATGAGAGAGTTAGTGCAATGTTTTTATCAGACATTATAGAACACGTTTAACCTTGTTAAATTTACTTCATTATCAATATTTTTTAACATGTTAACTAGGGCAGTGGTCACCAAATGGCGGACCGCCGGCTAGTTTTGTGCGGACCGCGATGACATACCGATCAACGGAAAAAAAATCCTAAAACAAAAAAAACCATAAGAAACCCTCTAAACTCTAAATGAAATCAAATTATTAAACAACCGAAACAATAAATAAACACCAGCAGTGTAACCAAATTAGATATGATAAAAGTGATATCGGTAACCACAGACGGCGCAGCAGCAATGATAGGATGCAGAAAAGGCTTAGTTCAGAGACTTAGCAGTGATCCTAAATGCAATGTAAATTTAATTTCATACCATTGCATCATTCACCAAAGTGTCTTATGTTTCACTCTGAATCCAAATTTGCAGAGTATAATGCAAGCTGTTATCAAAATAATCAACTTTTTACGTGCGAAATCATCTCTCAAGCATCGTCAGTTCAAATGATTTCTTGAAGAAACCAATGCTCAGTTTGACGATTTGCTTCTCCACAACAACGTCAGATGGCTAAGCAAAGGCATGGTGTTAGAACGATTTTTTGCAGTATTGGAGGACATTAAAGAATTTCTTTCAAGTAGGGATCAAGAAGTAGCAAAGGAGCATTTAGGCTTCCTCGACACTAAAGAAAATGTGGCTTCCATAGCTTTTTTTAACAGACATATTTCGGCATATAAATTTCTTAAATCTCAAGCTTCAAGGGAAAGGGAAACTTGTGTGTGAACTTTTCTCTGAAATCAGAGGTTTTTCTAAAAAGATCGACCTTTCACTGAAGATATCAGTGGAGCACTGCTGCACTTTCCACTCCTTAAATCTGTTTGTGAGAGCAATGAGGACATTGACATCACCGAGTTCACTGATTTCATGAATAAACTTAAATTATAATTTCAAAGAAGATTTACAAATTTCAACAAAATTGAAAATGTTGTGCAACTGTTAAAGAACAGTTTTTCACCTAAACCTAATGGTGTGTGGACCACAAACTAAACTCCAAGTTTTAAGATGATTGTTAAAAATAAAACTCGTCATTTTTCTCACTGATCGTAAACTTTTGAATCAGTTTATTTGTAATTTCAACTACTTATGTGTGATTTTTTCTTTTTATTTTACATATGTTAATTTTTTTAACATGTCATTTTTCCACTGATTTTTTAAACTTTTTAAACTAGTTTGATTTTTTATTAGAGTTACTTATATGTACCTTATTTATTATTATACAACTCTCAATAAAAAGTAGGCTATTGATTTAATATTGTTGCGTTATTTTACCGGTTACCCAATTATTTTATGCCTAGTAAAACGTTTACTGTAATTTGATTTATCTTGGTATTTCAATAGCAAAAGAGATATAGTCGAGGACTAAATTCGAGAATAGGTTTTGACAATTTTATAAGTAAACATACTTAATAAAGTAATTTTTATTGCCAAATCTGATTTAAATTATGGCCTTTATTTTAATCGATCAATGGCATAATATCAAACTTCAATATTAAATTTGAAGAACATCATATCGAAATTGATACAGAGTAATAACTATCCCAAATATTTGAATAATGATTAAAATTAATGTAGTTAAACTGTTAATTTTTCAAAAAAAATTCGGGGAAGTACCCCCGGTAGTTTCCCCTGAATGGACCGCGGAAGCTCGGCAAGACTTTGAAACGGACCTTCATGAAACTTAATTGGTGACTACTGAACTAGGGGTAACAAAAGCTCTATTGTGTTAAGGTTAACTCCATTTGAGTTAAGACAACTACCTATGATTTAGGCAAACACTTTGAGCTTCAAAGAGAACCCACTGATGTAAAGGATACAGTAAAAATATGATTAAATTTAAAATTTGTGGTCTAACACCAAAGGGTAGGATCAAAGGGGCGGATTTACGGAGCAAGACTTTGGACAAAAGGTTTTAAGATGTAAAACAAGGTTGAAAAATCTTAGTGTAGGAGATATGATTTTATCTTTGTATGAGACCACTTTGTACAGATAAACTTGAAACCTTTGTCTCGTCTCTTTGAGTTTTATAAAACTTACAATAAATGAGAAAAGAAATTAAATCTCGTGTGAAAATATTTCCAAATTAGTTTTAAATATTACTCACCCAGTATACAAAGTATAGGGTAAGTTTGGTTATCGCCTTAAAAATTATCCTTTTTTTTATTTATTTATTTATTTTATTTATTTTTTTTTTTTTTGACTGATCTTATGTCTCCTGACTTGAACTTCGGGAATCAGAATATTATTTGATTTTCGATATGCCGTTCATGTCGATAGTATAGCGGTCACAAAAAGTATACACGGCGCGATGACTGTAACCGCTAAGCAGAGTTGTATGTGAATTGCATAATTAGCGCCGTAATCTTATTTTTTTCACTGTTGGGCTTTGGTGGCAACTTTATAATATTTTTCTTCTCGTTTATCACTTGAAACGGGGCTTGATCTGCACAAAAGTTATTTTTGGAGCCATCTATGGAATGTTAAACTGTATTGGTAGCTCAATCAGTCTTATACAGTATTAAAAGTTTTTGTTACAGATGTTACATAGGTGTTTCTGAACCTTGTAGTTAATTGCGTATATCCTACTAGTTGTTATAACTTTGCCTAGGTGATAGTGGCCTAGAAGATACGTAAACAATAAAAAATATCCAATCGCTTCACTCGTGTCAGTAGTGAAGAGGCCCAAGTGGAACTCTGAGATGTGCATATCATGACGGTGACACAGCCTTTATAACTACACAAATATCACATTTTTTACAATCATTTCGTTATTTCGTCATCGTGGATTAGTGGGGTTGTTCCCATTACAAACATAACTATAAGTTCCACATTTTTATTAAATTGGAATTGTTATAAGTTGAATTAACATACAAAATATTAACAAAAAACTCTCAGAAATGGCCGCCATTTTTATTTTCAAAAAAATTTGAATTTCAATAAGGTTCTATATGCACAAAATATTGTCTCGTATAGTATTTACAAACAGACTTCGACAACAACGATGGACTGGTTATATGTCGAAAGTAAGGATGGCTTTAGAATCTGCTAGCATTACATTCTATGTTGGTGCTGGGTAATTACCATGATGGTGCTCATCAACTTCTATTTAAATTTCATTAACGAATGCAGATGATGTAAAAGTCTTCCTTCTCACTATATTGTTCATCTTCTACAGATTTTCTAATTTTATTGGGTTCTGGAAACTTTGAATTTTTTTTTTCGAAACCCTCATATTCTATGTCTGACTCATCACAAAACTATCTTTATAATCGTATATAAGAAAGTTAAAATGGAACCTTGAATATTACGTTCAATGAGGTTTGAATTCGTAGGTCATGTACAGTTTCACATATATTTAATAGTTGTAGCTAATTACCAGACTAACAGCCTCCAACACCAGTCCTTTGACAGTTAACGATTATAACAGATTGGTATACATTAGCCTCGAGTCAGTCACCATTAACAATAAACATCCACTCCTACTAATATATATATATATATATATATATATATATATAGATTTATGTATAAGACCTTTCGAGTGCCTAATGGTACGGGCGACGACCTATTGGAGGCCTGGAGTGCTTGAACTCAGGCATTCAAAAGGTCTGTTTTCATACACTAAAACGACCTTTTGTGCCCTCTGTATAAAGCGAAAACGTCGACGAACCTTTTGGATGCCTAGAGTGCCTGGTGTGAAATGTACGGGAGACGATATTTTGAAGGCTTATATACGATCAGTTACAAATGCCACCTATTGAAGTCTTATACGATCAGTTACAAAAGTAACCATTTAAAGGCTTTAGTTGACGCCTGTTCCTGTTAATTTCTATTTTCTGACGCCTGTTATCACCATGGTATAAGTCATCGTGATTTAGAGACCTTTTGAAGACCTGCTATTATTTAAATAGAACCTTTTGAAGACCTTATGCTCTCCAATAAACTTAATTTTGACATTACTTTGTCTGAAACATTATTTGAGTAAAATTTTGCGTCACATAACTATATTGTATAGTTTTAATACAAAAAAATTTGATTTTAAAATTTTCTCATATCACTTACTTTCTTTCATTAATACTATTGTTTGTCAAATACTAATGAAGTAACTATTTATTTTAAATATAACTAGAGGGTACATAATCCTCTGTTCGCGGTACAACTCCCGTTCAGCCATTCGTTGTCCTCGTTTTCATAATATAGTTAACAGAGTGTTAAAATATGTTACACATTATTAATCAGAAGACGAAAATAGTTACATTTATTTCTCCAAACAAGTAGGCTACGGTATTTATTTTTTCAAGTTTATAAATAAAACTATATTTTAACTAGTTACCATTTTACTTCCACACTATACTATAGTATAGAGAAAGTATAGTGATCGCAAAAAAATCGATGATGAGATTTTTGTAGATATACCCGTTTTGGGACCCCCTGAGTCCAAAAAAGTGGTTTTTACAAAATGTCTGTCTGTATGTCTGTATGTATAAAAAGCTAGAGAGAAAAATATTCGATCGATTTCAAACAAATTTGCACCAAGCATGTCAATTAGGCATGCTTTATTTTTGTTTAAATTTGTTAAATTGTTAAATTTGATTAACAACAAAACACACGTCATAGTACTTTTCCTAGCCCTGAAATGTATGTTATACTGTACAGTCCTAATTGTAGTTATGCGATTAAGCAGAAAAGTGTCTTAAATTAATTCAGCATCCTAAACAGTTACTTTTTCTAGTGTTTAACAACAAAACACATGTCATAGTACTTTTCCCAGCCCTAAAATGTATGTTATACTGTAAATATATGTTAAGTGTACTGTTTAATTTGTGTGTGTGTGTGTGTGTGTGTGTGTGTGTGTGTGTGTGTGTGTGTGTGTGTGTGTGTGTGTGTGTGTGTGTGTGTGTGTGTGTGTGTGTGTGTGTGTGTGTGTGTGTGTGTGTGTGTGTGTGTGTGTGTGTGTGTGTGTGTGTGTGTGTGTGTGTGTGTGTGTGTGTGTGTGTGTGTGTGTGTGTGTGTGTGTGTGTGTGTGTGTGTGTGTGTGTGTGTGTGTGTGTGTGTGTGTGTGTGTGTGTAAATAGTGTGCGTCTCTACGATGAGACAGCGAGTTTGGTCCCGCCTGTTTAAGTAGCCTATGTATAGTCCACTACAAAAACATGTATTAAGTATCAAAGTTTATTAATATTTCACTACAATTATTATTATTGCATTTTATAGTGTGAAGCATAAATATTTACGTTATTGAAGAACGTTAGTTTCCGTTAACGTTTCGTTCTGCAGGTTAGTGATAGACCTCTCCGTGTGTATTATTTTCATTTTTCGTATTTTGTGGAATTTGAGAAATTTTTCGGGCCTATGAATGACTCAACGATTGACAAATATTTTCCCCCAAAAAATTCGAAAGTCTTAAAACGTTTCAGGGCGTACAGTTCGCCAGAACTTTCGGAAGACGCAAGTGTTTCGTTAGGAATGTCGGAAACGCATTGTGACAAGATGGATAATGCAAAGGTAGGTGACACGACACATGGACAGCTAATGACTGGGTTGAGTAACTTGCTAGATACAAAATTATCGACATTGGCTACTAAAAAATACCTCTTAATTGTGTCTTCTGAGGTGAGAAGTCTGACGGAAGAGAACAAAGTTTTGAAAGCAAAGATAGACTGTATTAAAAAACAAGAACAGGTTATTATGGATAAGCTAAATGTTTAGAAGGTAGATCTAGACGTAACAATTTAGTTTTTGTAGGTCTTAAATGGAATGGTCAGACAGACTTTAAAGCCCTTGTGAAACAATTCTGTGTGGAAGTGTTAAAGTGTAATGACAGTTTGTGGGTCAATAGAGCGCAACCATTAGGAGCAAAGAGCAGAGCAATAATTGCCCAGTTCCCTTCAGGTGACGATATTGGGTGGATCATGTCCAATGTAAATAAGTTAAAGGGAACATCTTATGTCGTACATAGGGATTACACACAGGATGTAAGATTAAAGCGAGCCTACCTTGCTGCAGTCTGACGGGAGATAGAAAAAGAGTTGGGAAGACGTCGTATGCCGTTAGTTTTTGACCACATTAGAATAGAAGTTGTCGAATTCACCTGGGAGGACAACACACTGATGGCCGGCCGAACGGATGGAATAGTGAAGCTGAAGGATCTATTCAACTACGATTTCTCATCGCGCATAGCAGAGTTGAGAAAGGACGGTCCAGGGAAGCTGCAACCAGGACGGACGGACGAGAATGGAGTGAAGACAACATCTTCTTAGGGACTAAACACCAATTTCTCAGGACAATGTTCTCAAACAGCTGATAAGGAGTTGGACAATATTATAGTGCCTCAGACGGTTAGCAATTTTAAAATATTGTCTTATAATGTATGTGGACTAAGAGCCAAGGTTGGTGAAGATTATTTTTTTCATTTACTAAATAAGTATGATTTAATTTTGTTATTAGAAACATTTATATCTGAACATGATGAAGAGTTTATTGTTAAGAGTCTTCCTAATTTTAAAATCGATTTTTTTAGTTTTGATGAAAGAAATGCTAATTTTGGAAGGGCAATAGGAGGTATTATTTGTTGTGTAAATTTACAGTCATCCTTTACTAAAGAAGTTAGTTTCGTATGCAAACGTAATATAAAATTAATTGAAATTAAAAATTGGTTGGTTTTGCCAATTTATTTAAATTATAACAAATGGGAGAACAGCTTTGAAAATTTGTGTAATTTTATTAATTCAAATTCAGAGCAAAATTTAATAATAATTGAGATTTTAATGGCCGAATATCTAACGAACAAAATAATTCTGATATGTATAATTATAATAATGTAACTAGTACAATTAGAGGGGTCAAAAATCGAAAGACAGGATATTAAATACAAGGGGGCGTAAACTTCTAGAATTATTCCTTAATTTTGGATTAGTGGTTTTGAATGGCAGAACGCAAAGTGATGCTGAAGGAGAATTTACTTTTATTGGGAAGATGGGTAATTCTGTAATTGACCTTGCGGTTGTATCAGTGAGTTGTTTAGAAATAGTAAATGATTTTGAGGTTATAAGTCATGCAGGATCGGATCATCTACCTATTTGTGTAAATTGTAAAGTTGGTAGACTTGCAGAGAGCCAAAGGGGTGGGGATTGTATACTACCATTGTTGCTAAGAATAAAATGGACTAATTCAGATAACGGCTTGTTCGGTAAAAACATAGATAAGGAAATGTCAACCTTTGATGTCTTGAATGATAACCAGATAAATGTCAATAGCATGATTCGTTGTATCAAACAAGCAGCTCACTTTAAACCGAGTACAAATAATAACACTACGGTAAACAAAAAACAACAATGGTTTGATTTCGAATGTCTGGTATCAAGGCAGCGAGCCTTTAAACTCTTAAAGCTGTTTCGCAAAACAAATTCAACTATGGTTAAAATCGCATATTTAGAGGCAAATAAAAACGTTAAATCGTTATGCAGAACTAAGCGTAAGATATATTACAAATATGTTGTAAATAGTTTGGGGCACGTTAAAGATGCAAAACAATTTTGGAATTCTATGAAAAGTTTTAAAAATACAAAAAGCAGATTCGCTGGAAATATTAGCTGTGTCGAATGGGTGGAGTATTTTAAAAATCTTTTGAATCCTCCTATTGTACCAAGGGATATTTCTTATACGGAACAGTATATTTTCGACAATGATCTCGACAAGCAATTCAACCAGCAAGAACTGCAAACGATTTTGGCAAAATTGAAAGATGGGAAGGCTCCAGGTTTTGACGGAGTACCGTACGATTTTTTTAAAAACGGCCCACGGGTTTAAAGATCAAAGCTATTGGCTATTTTCAATAAAATATATATGGAAGAACGCGTTCTAGAAAGTTTTAAAAAATCTATAATTTTTCCCTTGCATAAAAAAGGGGATGTCAATTGTGTGCAAAATTACAGAGGTCTGTCATTTATAGATTGTATAGCGAAAGTGTTCACTAGTTTATTGCACAATCGATTAAACAATTGGGTACACAGTCATCAAATAATTAGTGAATTTCAAGTCGGATTTAGAAAGGGTTATTCCACCATAGATAACATATTCAACTTAACTAGTATGATTCAGTTGCAACTGTCAAAGAAGGGGGCGAAACTGTATTGTTTTTTTGTAGATTTTTCCTCTGCTTTTGATACTATTGATAGAAAGGCGCTGTATTTTAAGTTATCGTGTTTGGGTGTTTCTTCTCATATGCTGAATATTATAAAAGAGCTTTACAAAGGTACAACATCGGGAGTGTTGTGTAATGCGGGCGTAACGAAATGTTTTGAAACTAATATGGGTTTGAAACAAGGCTATATTTTAAGTCCATTGCTATTCTCTTTATTTGGGAACGATTTGGCTGATATTTTAGATGGAGGATGCGATTTTGAAGGGTTTAAGGTCAGTGTTTTATTGTATGCAGATGATATTGTTATTCTGTCCCCTACTCCTGGTAGTTTGCAGAGTATGATAAATAAACTCGAAAATTATTGTAACAAGTGGAATCTTCGGGTTAATTCAAGTAAATTTAAAATAATGGTTTTTAGGAAAGGGGGTCAGTTGTGTAGAAATGAGAAGTGGTGGTACAAAAGGCAACGGGTAGAGGTTGTCAATAAATATAAATACTTAGGTGTTATACTTACTCCATCATTGTCATGGGAAACTCAATTTAAGGACAAATCTATGGCTGCAAAATATGCTATAAACGCGGTATGGCACAACCTTTTAGGTAACGAGAGGGTCCCACTTAGTACCAAGTTTACATGTTTTAATTCTATTGTGAAGGCGATTTTATGCTACAGTTCCCAGGTCTGGGGCTACAAGGAAAGCGATAAATTGGAAGGGGTATTTAGATTATTTATAAAAAGAATATTTAAGTTGCCAAATAACACCCCAAATTATGTCTTGTTTTTAGAAACAGGGTTTGAAAAGGTTTATTTGTATACATTGAGAATCCACCTGAATTTTCTTTTAAGAGTTGTAGCTTTACCAAAGAATAGATTGCCAAACATTCTTGCTAAACAAATAATAAAAAGTGGCATTTACTCGTACCAGGAGTGGAAAGTGTTAGGATATAAATACGTTATTGATGTGGATATGAGCATAATTAATAGGCTACGGGAACAGATGCTTAGTGTTATTGAAGCGGTCAGAGTTACTTGGGAGGGAGAATGTTTACAGAGGGCAAGAAATGCGACATATCACAAACAGTACCGGGACCTTGACTTTCAACTCTGCAGTAGACTTGTTTTATTTGATAAATATGATATACAAACAATAAGTTGGATCATCAAAGCAAGGGCGGAACTTGTTGACACTATAAACCGTGGTGTAACGATAAAATGTGGTTATGCTTATTATGCAACATAAATGAAAACGAGACGGTTTACCATTTTATTGCTCGCTGCCCTATCCTAGCCGATATAAGAAATTTGTGCTTTTTCAAACGCAGTTTAAATAGGGGGGATTTGAACTTTTATTAAATGGGAGAAATTGGTGGAGATTGGGTAAATTCATGAAGATTGCGTGGAAATTTAGATGGGAATTTATAAATGAATTTAATTTTTAACTGTAACAGTACACAAAATTTTGGTTGGGAAGGGGGGTTACACCTAAGTTCTTTGAAGGATTACTGTAAATCTATTTATATATGTAAGTAATTTTAATTGTATAGCTGGTGCCAAATTAATTAGTTCTGTAGTAATTTATATTGAATATTTTGTATGATTATATGATTATATATGTATGGGTGCACTGATGGAAGGAAGGTTATATTATTATACACACAGGTCTATATGTGTAAATATATGTGACTCATAGTATAATTTTTAATTATATTGTTTTGTTTATGCCAACCCAGCTGACGGTCAAAAAGACCATTGCTGTAAAGTACTCTGTAAAGAAAGAATATTATTAAGTTTATTTCATTTTATTTTATCTTCTATAATTAATTAATTGTGAATTTATTTTATATTTTGTATGGAATACATGTCAAAATAAAGTACTTTTTCTATTCTATTCTATTCTATATCCTATTCATAGTACTTTTCCCAGCCCTAAAATGTATGTTATACTGTACAGTCCTAATTGTAGTTATGCGATTAAGCAGAAAAGTGTCTTAAATTAATTCAGCAGCCTAGACAGTTACTTTTGGTAGTGTTTAACAACAAAACACATGTCATAGTACTTTTCCCAGCCCTAAAATGTATGTTATACTATACAGTCCTAATAGTAGTTATGCGATTAAGCAGAAAAGTGTCTTAAATTAATTCAGCAGCCTAAACAGTTACTTTTGGTAGTGTTTAAGAACAAAACACATGTCATAGTACTTTTCCCAGCCTTAGGGCATTTATTGTCTGGGCACTGAAAGACAAGAAATTGAGATATTCGGCAAAATACACTGGGAAATCCTCACACTTTTGAACCCGAACGGCCATAAAGGACCACCGGGTTTTCACTAATTGGTTCTGTTAAAAGCATGCGTTAATGACATACCTATAAATATAAGTAAATATGTTTTTTTTCACAAACACTCCCGAAATTACACGCCCTTACTACATGTAAAAAAAAAAAAGTTTGCTAATGGCCACCTTATAATCGTCACGTTTAGGGAAACAGATAATACAAATTTTACCTAGGCCCTTTAGTGGAACCGACCTTATTACCTATCTTGTTATTTGTGCTTTAGATAATAGTATTAATACATACAACTGCTATATTATAAATTTCAAATATACAGGATGCCCTCGAAATCTCTAGTCCCCTTTTGTGGATTTGTTCCTGGAATCGAGACAAACATATTTCACAATATAAACATAGGTCAACGGTGCTTACTTTTTCGTCTGTCTGTATGTTTTTTTCACAAAATAATTCATATCTATAGAACGGTTTCACCAATTGAGTTCAAACTAGACTTGAAGTTATACCTAATAATGATCTATTTTAAATAAAATAAACGATTATATCCAATGATGCGTTTAAAAATGGCGACTGTTAAAAATGTCATACCTAACAAACTAAAAAACCTTTTATTTTGTCAAAAAATTTCAATACATCTTTGTTGTTGCCCTTTTCAATTTCCTATCGGAAAGTGTAATCATCAAAACAATTGGATGAAGGCTAATTGTTAAGTTAAGGATTATAACAGCATAATATGTACACACAATATATTGTTGTGTTTACTGTGTTGGTATAAGATGCCGGGTTGAACAAACCGATTATTACACATAACTTAACTATTATCCTTCATCCGATTGTTTTGGCGGTTACACCATCCGATACGAAATGAAAAGGGCTACAAAAATAATTTCTTGAAATTTTTTGTTAAAATGTAGGCCTACGGTTTTTGGGCAATTCAGGTTTGAAATTTTCAAACACCTTATTGTATATAATCGGTTATCTTGTTTAAATAGATCATTGTTAGATTAAACTTTGTGCAAAGTTTGAGCTCAATCAGTCATATAATTCTCTAGATAAAAAATATTTAGTGAAAAAACAAATTGGTGGCTATGGGGAAACAAAGCTTGTCCGGACCCATGTCCAATTGATTTTTTTTCGCATTCTTATGTGCTGAATCATATCCTAGAATATAGCAGAGTAATTACAAAACATCCTGCATATACTTAAAAATCTTATTAAAATTATGCAAAACATCCCAATATTGTGATTACGTACGCTGTTATTATCTTTAACTTAACTGTTATCCTTCATCCGATTCTTTTGAAGTTACAACATCCGATAGGGAATTAAAAGTGCTACAAAAAGGTGTCTTGAATTTTTTGTTAAAATGTACTGTTTTTGGGTATATTAGGTTAGAAATTTCCAAACAGTCGCCATTACGAAATGCAAGATTGGATATAATCCTTTATTTTACTTAAAGTAGATAATTTTACTTTCTCACTATCCTACTATAGTATAGAGAAAGTATAAATATAGTGATCGCAAAAAAATCGATGTTGAGATTTTTGTGGTTATATCCGTTTTGGGACCCCCTGAGTCCAAAAAAGTGGTTTTTACAAAATGTCTGTCTGTATGTCTGTCTGTCTGTCTGTATGTAGACAAAGCTAGAGAGAAAACTATTCGATCGATTTAAAAAAAAATTACACCAAACATGTCAATTAGGCCTGTACAGATGCACGAAAAAAGGGTTTTGACAAATTTTGAAAAATAACCCCCTTTATGGCCAAAAAAATCAGCTATTTTTTTTTTTTTTTTTAATAAAAAAAAACGGCTCTTACGATTTTGATAAAGTTTTGCTTATTTTTAGCCCTTAACGTACCCTACCATATGCGAAAATCGGCATCTTTCTAAAAATTCTCGTTTAGGTAATAATAATAATAATTTTATTATTAGAAACTCTCCTACTTTAATGTGTTCCTTCTTCTACGTTAATACAATTGTGAAGTCACAGTAAATCTGTTTAGTAATTTAAATGTGAGAAAGTATGTGCCAGTTTCTGGTACCGTTTATTTAGGGATAACTTCATGTCACGTTTGAACCGAATCGGTCAAACCATTCTCTAGATAGATATCAATTATTATTTTGTTAAAAACACATAGAACCTACATACAGATAGACGATAAAGTAAGCACGGTAGACCCATTATTATATTGCGAAATATGTTTGTCTCGATCCCAGTAACAAATCCACAAAAGGGGACCAGATAGTTCAGGGGCATCCTGTATATAATCATATGTAACACAATACAATATAACAATAGTCCCATGTAGGTATATAATGTTTCCAGATTTTTCGTTGGAATTACAACTTTTTTTACTAGAACCCCTTATTCTGTACTGAAGAACAAATTAATTCTTTATAAAAACATAATTTATGGAAAGATTGGTTAAGCTATTCCTAAACTCGGTCAAGGCTTTTACCAATGTACTAGGATACTTAGATAACTTTTTTTTTTATAGGAGATGGCAAAACAGTTGAACCCAGCCTATATGTATGTATTCATCTTTTAAGTAGGTGGAAATCACTAAATGAAAGTTTTAATAGTAAAATTGAGTGTTGGTGTGGAAAAGTGGGTTTTGTGAGCCCGAACGGTTCGTCGGAGAAATAACCTAAATAGTAAAATGTGTAGGAAATTTTATGTTCTTTCATTTTGAATATGCTAGAGAGGTTATTAAAGAATAATTTATGGTTTACGAGTTACAAGAGAAAACCCGCAAGAATGAGATTTTTTACCTTTTTTGCATTTTTGTCAATGTTGCGTCACGAAATTTTGTAAGCAAAACTCAGATTCGGATTCAGCACCCCAAAAACATACAGAGGGGAAGAAATAAAAACTACCCCACAACTTTCCTTGTAAAAACAAAATTTGACTGGTTTCTATAATCCACCAATGTAATTTGACATATGTACAATTGAACAATATACAAACACATTTTTGTTCAAATACTAAGAGACGAGAAGCTCAAAAGTTGTAGATTGATAATTTCCAAAATATCAATTTAACAATGAATTTTACGAAACAAGTGCACACTTTGTAGAGAAGTTGGAGTCCTATACTTGTGCCCAACAAAATTAATCTATACTAGAAATTAACCATTCTAGTGCGCTTAATGCTTATTTTGCGCACTTGTTCACAACCACTCGTTAACTCTGTCGCTGGAGTTGTAGTTTAAGCTACAAAGCCGTTACATTTGCTGTTCATTAGCCCCCTATCATATCCCGCCGGAAATAAGTCGAGTTACAGTAACCCTATATTATGTTCATATTAGGTTAATACCATTCAGTTTTACTCGTTTTCAGTTACATATGAATTTACTTACTTATTCAAATACAGTAGATTAGGTTGTATTAAACTCTTTAATTGTTTATCATACAGGGTGTTTTGCGAGAGTTTGGCACAACTTCAGAAGATGATAGGGGTCCACCTAAAAAAAAATCAAAATTGTTCATATGTACCTAGGGCCAGAAAAGCTTCGTTTTCCAGACATCCGCCATTTTGTTTCTTTTCCAAAATGATTTATACCTAGAGAACAGTTTGACCGATTGAGTTTAAACTTGGCACAAAGTTTAACCTAACAATGATAGCCTCTATATATACAGAGTGAGTTTCTACTGACACCATTAACTTCGCCAGTATGTTCTACTCACTAAATGGAATAAAAAAGTACATATGGACCCATGTCCGATCTCAAACGTTTGGCTGTAGTCGCGTATTTTGTGTTTTTTTCAAAATCATGATATTTTGCCTCACTATTTGTTTGAGACATTATTTAGTGTTTAAGACCTTCTCGCTCTTGATCAGAGGACATTTGTCGCATATATACTCTTGTTCAGAGCACAGTTACTGTCCTCTGAATATTAGGAGGACAGTGTATTCTCATCAAGAGTACTGTATATATAACTTACTGTCCCCTTAACATGAGTTAACATAACACGGATTTTTGCAACAAATGCTGCCAACATTGTCTTGTCCCCAACATATTCCCTTCTTCTATACTCTCATTTTTGTTATCTCCCTAACTCCCTCTCTGCAATAGGCATGAAAAATTTGGTTTATTTTAGTTTAAATCGATGGAAAATAAACAATTAACATCAAATTTTGTATGACGATTTTTTCTATAGACTTGTGGGTGGAAACACACGATAATATTTTAACTAGACTTTTTTTCTATAGATAAAAAACAATCTAGATTTTTTAATACCATATTTATTGAATTAGATAATTTATCGAAATAATAAACGCTATTACTCAACTTACCCAGCGCAACATTATTATTAAGACACCGTTTGACCGATCACCATGAAAATTGGCCAATACATGTTTTTTTTTTTTTTTTTTTTCCCCCCTAATTATTATAAAACCATCATGTTACTTACCCCAGCCCAACAATAATACTAAGACACCGTTTGACCGATTACGAAGAAAATTTTCAAACTCATTTAACTCATTAATGGAGAATGTTTTTATCTAATTATTATAAACGCCATCATGTTACTTACCCAGTCTAACATTAATACTAAGACACCGTTTGGACGATTACAATGAAATTTGACACATACATGTATTATTTCATGGAGAAGGTTTTTATCTAATTATTATAAACGCCATCATGTTACTTACCCAGTCTAACACTATTACTAAGACACCGTATGACCGATTAAAATGACAATTAACATTGATTAGTATAACATTTATATAATATAAAATTAATTAATAAATAGATTGAAATTGCTATTTTAAACGACAAAGACCTACTTAGGAAAATGTATTAACAACCAAATCTATAACTAATTATGAGGGCTAGATACCAAATTTTTACGAAATAATGCCTTCTTTCCTTGTAATATTTAGCATTGACTTGGTGGCCGGTATGTAGTGGCCGGTTGCATAAACGTCAATCAGATATGATCTATGATCATCGTCCAAATTGATCTAACATCAAGAGTTTATGTTTATTATTGAGTATATGTTTAGAGTTTACCTAACATTATATTTTGTTGTATTACTTCATGTTTCATTGATTGTAGACATAAAAATTGACCAAGCTGCAAAATTAGCAGTCTAGTAGTCGTTCAGGTAGCCTCTGCCACTAATAAAACAAAGGGGCTACAGTGTGTTGATCTATAAAAGAAATTAAAAGTTTTGTTACCGGTTTTAGACTAATGTCTCCAATGCCTAGTATCTGTTGTCTTTAATGCAGTGCAATTACATTTTTATACAAAAATTCAATACAATCAGTACGAAAATATTTCAATAATAAAAATTAAATCCAATTTTAATCCTAATCTTTTAAATTTTGGACATTTATATTTCATTATTATTTTAAACACATATTATTATCAAAGAATTTGAGACATTATCAAATTTTAACACAATATCTAAAACGCTTAAGTTTCAACTAAAAGTAATCGCACATTAGGACCGTTTAAGGTTATAATTCTTATTGTTATTGAATAAATACTTCTTTCCACAGAACTTTGGTTTAACCGAAACAGAATGGTCAGGATCGAATTTAATACCTATATCCTTTTACAAAAAATATTAAGGATTTGTAATTATAGATTGCCAAAAATTTGCCAAAATATTACAGTTTACCGTTTTTACATTGAGGTGGATTGTAATAACTGTTATTGATGTACTCAATCGAAAGACACTGACTTCTTAAACTGTTAAAAATTATAAATAGCTAGGAAAGAATTCACGACTGACGTAAAAATTTGTCTTTTAAACCGAAAATGTATATCTTTGTTTTCTTTTATATGTGTGTGAATTGTAACATAAATAAAACTAAAATTTATTTTTGGAGAGTTTGATAGAAAGGTTTCTACGGTAGTCTGTAATTTATGTTTTCTAAAAATATTGTGACTGACCATTACAGCTCTCTCATTATCAGGAATTATTTTGTCTTAACTGCTATGTTGAGGTTCAGGTAGCCAGGGCGTTAAGACTAACCTAGCCTCTCTTAGTTTTATGACACTAAGACACATTTTTAAATATATTTTAAATGTGCCTGACGTTTTATCTTTTCGGGATAATCATTGTATTTAAAATTCCTTTAGACATAAAGAAAGCGAACACTATCCCAATTCATATTGCCAACAATTAAAAATAGCTTATGCCTTTTACATTTTAGGAATCTTGATTTTCTTAGTAATAACGATGCCATTTTTTAATTAAGATAATTAATATTACTACTGTTACATATTAATTGTAAACAAGTGAATGGATCAAAACAATAACGAACTTTGTCTAAGAACTCTTTCTTGTTAAATAAGAAAGTTTGTGTGTATGTATATATTGACGCACACTTTAAGAGTGTTATAAAGGTAAGGATTTTTTTTTAAAAGTACAAAATTTAAAATGGATGAGTCAGAGGTTTGAGGCACAACAAATTACCTGACGTTAAAGTTGAAGAAGTCCTGGAAAATATTTCAAAGTTTTTAAACAATAAATCGTACTATAGCTATTCAACAACTCGAGCAGAATATTGGAGAACTCAAAAATTCCAATAACTTATTTCAATAACCTATGTATGGTCAAAGTTATAGGCTTCTTTGGCGCAGAAGGATAGCACTTTCGTAAAGGATCTTTAATTGTGTTGTCTTATATTTATATTTAATTTTAGCAATAAATGAATTACAGTACTGTAGTTATTAGTTAAAGCACAAATTTGGTAATTTCCCTAGTTCACAACATTATCCTGAAAACGGAAAGATAGACTTTATTTTTATTATATAGAGGAACTATATAATAAATAAATAATAATAATAAATGTATTTATTTCCTCAATCTGCTACAAATTAATAACAATCATTTCCTTTCTTTTTTTATACATAATTAAACAAAAGTCACCGAAATACAAAAATAACTAAACACGTGTCCAAGTTCAAACACTGTAATAAACTTGCCAAGACTGATGTCAACGTAACACTAAATACATAAGAACTAAATAAATATATTATAAAATTTAAACATACAAGAATAGGAGAATTATACATACAAAAATAGGATAAAAAAACAAAATAAACAAAATGAATATAGTCTTACTTACATTGATCAGTCAACAAACAAAAGATCAAAAGAATGTTGGTGTATACAAGATTATCAGTACTATAAACTACAAACTACTTAGCATTTTAAACTATTTGTTTTGTACAATCAGAATGAGAAAATTTAGGGCCTTCGAGGCATTTTGCCCATTTGAAGGTTCCTATTTCTTAATATTGTTGTTTTTTAAGAAGCGTTCAGATAATGAATTTTTTTCTTTTTTCCTCTTTTCGGCCACTTTAATAAACTTTTAAATCCTATTATAATTTATTGCATTCAAACAAATAAATGTTAACTAAAATTTGGTGCTCCCAATGTAAACCCTATTCAAAAGGACAATATATCCATAATTAAAAAAGAAAATAAACTAAACATAATAAATAACAATTGGTAACTCATGAAAGGACTAGTCTTGATAGGAAAAATACACACACAAAAAAAAAAAACACATCTGTACTACTTTGGA